>MU691467.1:62304-84141 GCA_026770625.1 Nicotiana glauca
AAAAAGAGCCATTCCATTTCGATAAAAGGCCTACTCTCATGTTTCATATTTTTTGGTTATAAGAAGAGCGATCTAAAAACAGAAAGAAGAGTATAGAGGCAGCAGCTCACGATAATACGAAGGCATTTTTCTCAATGAATATCCTCTCTCATTCTAGCTCTTTTCTCTTTTTCTTTAGGGTCAAGTTCATTTTCATTCACTCGATATGCCAAGTATGAAGCAACTTTACGATCCAATGACTTCCTAAAAATCATATAATAGACGGCAAATTAGAATAAGTTGATTGATCAAGTAGCGACATGCTCCAATCGAAAGGAATTGCACGTACGCTAGAAAGACATATATGCAAACCTTTCAAGACATACATGCAAACCTTTCTTTGTGATCATGTAGATTACTTATCATAACTTTTCTCCATAAGCATAGATTGCAATCTAACCAACATTCTAACTTTACCCAACCGAGAATCAGCCTTTGATCCTCATTGAGCCTAGTCTTTCGAATTAAGCTTTCAATTTGGTTGGCGCAAACTACAAATGCTGAAGGATCAGTTGACACTAGATAATAAAGGTTTTCGATTGAAGCTCTCGAACCGGTTCCGAAGTCACTTTAGGATTTGGTTTCTTATCTAGTTGATATTCTGGCATCCCAAATCAAGGTGATTCTAAATTCAGGGTTGCCTACCTCTCAAGTTACAGAGATGTGAGAGCGGCTTTGGAGCCTTAATTCAAGCTAGAACTCTCGTTAGAAAACTAGTCATATTAATATAGGTAAGTGGTGACAACGAAAAGTGTTTTAAGCTTGGGGAGCAATGAACAAGGTAGGAAAAAATGGTATTTGAACTAAGGGCAGGCTGAAGAGACCCTATATACTTTGTCCTTTCATTGGCGGTGGTCAGAGAAAAAAATCGTTCATTAAACCTTTTGGAACTGGATACGAAGTGTCGTTTAAAGACCTTTTCAAAAACCACTTGTAGAAGGCAGTTATCATGCTCAATATACATATAGCAATAATGTCATGAGATATATAGACTGAACTACATTGTCACATAACGCCTAAAGCCCTAAACCGCTTCATGAAGATGAAACCAAATTCGTGAAGAATAAGACGAATCCAAGAAGGTTTTAGCTATAATATGAGTAATAGTCTTGTATACTCAATCTTTATAGAATTTCGAAACCTTATGTTATTTTTTTGCACTCTAAGAGACAATATTGTAATCCTAGAACATCACAAAACAATAAGCAATCACAATTAGATTTGATAAAACATCACATGAGAACAATTCATAAGCAATAGTACAATGTAAGTGCCTGAAAATGCACCTCACATACTATAAATTAATAGTATGAGAAGCACACATGAATTAGTAAACTAACATTTAGAGCATAGACATCATCAAGATAGATTACAATTAAATATTAAAAACACCCTACATACTCTTGGATTCATTGCGATATGAACATAACTCACCGTCTATAAGAGAAATATAAGTATATAAGAAGCAATAGGGGTACATAGTGGCTTGTTAGTGTGCATGTGAAACTTAAGAAGCACGTCAGAATATATTTCTATAGAGATAAGTCATGAGATGGAGAAACAACTTGACTTTCCATGCTATACGTACATCGAATCTGACAGCGACACACGAGAGCCTAACCAACTTATTTAACCTTATTTTATTTATCTTGACCATCCCTCATATATAATCATTTACAGGAATATGACATGCCTCCAGTTTAATCCCTTCATCATCATCATGTTCCACATAAACATCCATTGCTAATATATTTTTAAGTTCAGCCACCTTCATCTACTGAATAATTTTTTCACGCTTAAGAGCGTCTTTTTCACACTTCAAACTATTGAGAAGGTTAACAATCCTTGGATCTAGCAGATCATTATCCCATTCCCAAAATTGACACCTTTTACCCTATCAAATAAAATGGGATAAATAATTTATTAGTAAAACTGAATCCCTAAAATTAATTTGTGAAATTTATTTATCTTAGGTTTGGAACATTTTGAGAATTGCCTACTAGCATTCATCGAAGTTGTAGTTGTGAATTGGCTGGCAGATATGCCGTAGTGACAATGCTTTCTCGACCCAAAGGACGCACTCGACCCTTGACTCATTTTTCTTCAATTGTTTGAGTATTGTTTTTCGAAAGTAAAAATTGGTGCTGAAATGTGATCAATTTTATTTTGAGATGGTTGGTCAAATGGGTAATTTTAAATGGGTCAAATGGGTAATTTTAAACGGGTCAAAAAATATTTGGTTAAGGATCGGCCACGTGGACATATTTTAATTCCTGAATATCACGAGTTATCTTCCATCAACCACTGGTCACTGATAAACCTCTTTAATGATCTATAAACCTTGAACCTTGACCCCAATTGTAATCCTAAACCCTAACCATGAACATTCAACAAATATCAATAGACTTCCTTAATGGACGAGTGTCAACTTTAGGTTGCATCCTCAACTCTTAATGTGGTTGAGGATAAACTTATGGTCGAGAATTCACTAAAGTAAGAATTACACTAAGTTCGATGTTGGTTTTTATTTTTTATTTTATAGCGTTTAAACATCTTGTTAATCATAAATGAGCATTTAAAGTTATTATATTTGACGGTGTATTTCATATCATTAAGAGTTGGTCATTCTAGAATATGTAACAACACAAGAAGCAAGATCTCTGAAGTTGGTAGTTATGGTGAGGTGCACGGTGATTTTGGACTTGGGGTTAGGAATGGAGGAGGCACTTTGCTGCTTGATTTCGCCAGGGCTTTCGATCTTCTGATTGCGAACTCGACTTTTCAGAAGAGGGTGGAGCTTGGAGAAGTTCTGGGGAAGCGGACGCAATGTGGTCAGAGACGGCGAACATGGTTAGGGAGGTAGCGCGGGATGTGCTTAGGGTAGCCAAGGGCTATTCAGGCAGACATCAGGGGTACTGGTGGTGGAACGATGTAGTCCAAGGAAAAGTAGAGGTGAAGAAAGCGGCGTTTGCTAAGTTGGCAGGGAGCACAAGCGAGGAAGAAAGGAGAGTGACATGGAGAGCTACAAGGTGGCGAGAAGGAAGCGATGCTGGCGGTCATGGAAGCTAAAAATGTGGCGTTTGGTCACATGTACGAGAAATTAGGGGAGAAAGGCGGGAACAGGAAGTTATTCCAGTTAGCTAAAGTAAGGTAAAGGAAGCGCGGGATCTAGACCAAGTTAGGTGCATCAAGGACGAGGATGGTAGAGTTCTGATGGGGAAGTCTCAAGTCAAGCAGAGGTGCCAGGCGTACTTTCGAGACCTACTTAACGAGGAGGGGGATCGAAATATAGAGCTAGGGGAGTTGGGGCATTCAGAGCGTCATAGAGACCTTGGGTACTGCATGCGCATTAGGGTGGAGGAGGTCGCGGGGGCTTTGCGTAGGATGAGTAGGGGTCGAGCGACCGGGCCAAACGAAATCCCGGTGGAGTTCTGGAAATGCATGGGTAGGTCAGGAGTTGAGTGGCTCTCCAAGTTGTTCAATGTGATCTTCAGGACCAAAAGGATGCCGGATGAGTGGAGGTGGAGTACAGTGGTGCCCTTGTACAAGAACAAAGGGGATGTCCAGTGTTGCAACAACTATAGGGGTATCAAATTAATAAGTCACACCATGAAGGTTTGGGAGCGGGTGGTCGAGGCGAGGGTGAGGGAGATGACATCTATATCCGTGAACCAGTTCGGTTTCATGCTGGGTCGCTCCACTACAGAAGCTATACACCTTGTCAGGAGATTGGTGGAACAGTTCAGGGATAAGAAGAAGGACCTGCACATGGTGTTCATCGACTTGGAGAAGGCATATGACAAGGTCCCTAGGGAAGTGCTATGGAGGTGCCTGGAGGCGAAGAGCGTGTCGGAAGCCTACATCAGAGTAATCAAGGACATGTACGATGGAGCTAAGACTAAGGTTAGGACGGTGGGTGGCGACTCAGACCATTTCCCGGTGGTTATGGGGCTCCATCAAGGATCTGCGCTTAGCCCTCTCTTGTTTCCCTTGGTGATGGATGCTCTAACCTGACATATTCAAGGGGATGTGCCTTGGTGTATGCTATTTGCTGATGACATAGTCTTGATAGACGAGACGAGGGTCGGTGTTAACGAGAGGTTAGAGGTATGGAGACAGACTCTCGAGTCTAAGGGTTTCAAACTAAGCAGTTCTAAAATAGAATACCTGGAGTGCAAGTTTGGCGTCGAGCCAAGCGAAGTAGGCAGGGACGTGATGATTGGATCTCAAGTCATCTCCAAGAGGGACAGTTTCAGATATCTTGGATCGGTGATTCAGGAGGACGGAGAGATAGATGGGGACGTCACTCACCGTATAGGGGCGGGGTGGTCGAAGTGGAGGCTTGCATCAGGAGTCTTGTGTGACAAGAAAGTGCCACGGAAACTAAAGGGGAAGTTTTATAGAGCTGTGGTTAGACCTGCCATGTTGTATGGGGCGGAGTGTTGGCCGGTGAAGAACTCTCATGTTCAGAGAATGAAGGTTGCGGAGATGAGGATGCTCAGGTGGAAGTGCGGGCTCAGCAGGTTAGATAAGATTAAGAATGAAGTTATTCGGGAGAAGGTGGGGGTGTCCCCGGTGGATGAGAAAATGCGAGAGGCGAGGCTAAGGTGGTTCGGACATGTGCGGAGGAGAAGCCCTGATGCCCCGGTGAGGAGTTGTGAGCGGCTGGCGATGGTCGGCGTGAGTCGAGGCAGAGGGAGGCCTAAGAGGTATTGGGAAGAGGTCATTAGGCAGGACATGGCTAGGATGCGAATTTCCGAGGACATGGCCCTTAATAGGAAAGTCTGGAGGTCTAGTATCAGGGTTGTAGGATAGGGGCTTCTAGGATTTTTCGCACTCCTTTCCCGGGGTGGGTGGGGTTTGGTAGGGCTATCCATAGATGATTTATGTATTGGATTGTGTCCCCTTATGGTAGTTACTATTTGATATTATTGCATGCCATTTTATTTATGGTTCTTATGGTTCTTTTGTTTAGATAATTATTTATGTGTTCTCTGCTGGAGTTACTAATGCTCTTGTGTTTTTGTTTTTGTTTTTCCTTTCCTTCCCTGAGCCGAGGGTCGATTGGAAACAACCTCTCTGCCCTTTTGGGTAGGGGTAAGGCCTGTCTACATATTACCCTCCCCAGACCCCACTTTGTGGGACTATACTGGGTAGTTGTTGTTGTTGTTGTTGTTCAAGAAGCAAGATCTCTAAGTATAAGAGTGTTTTCTTGTAAAGTGTTGTCAACAAGTAATACCTCTAAGTAGATGAATGTTGTACATTGAATATTGGGCTGTAATATTAGCATGTGTTGATATTAAGTAATGTTTTGATCTATTATGAGGTGTTTGGATTGGCTTATTTTAAGTGCTTATTGTCTTTTAAGTACTTTTTAAGTTTTTGTGGTTTGACTATGATAAAAAGTGCTTAAAAGCACTTACTTTTAAGATGAAAAGTACAAAAATAAGCGAAAAGCCAAAAGTTGAATATTACCAACTTATGGCTTTTGGCTTTTGGCTTTTAGCTTATAAGTTATTATTTAAAAGTCAATCCAAACATCCTCTACAATTAATTAGTCTTTAAGTTACATACATTTTTGTAATATTATATTTTAATAATGGTCAATAGCTATATAATGAAAGTTGTGTTAACCAATTATCGACTTAGGTTAATATCGATATAATTGATATGTAATACTAATCCATTTGATCCAATTCAAATTTTGTAATTTGATGAATTAGTACAACTTTAAGTTATTCACAAACAATTATCATTTTTGTATTAATGTAACTAAATTAATATTTTAGACTAACAAATAACTAATAATCAATCACCTGCCCTTATGCCTATCCAATTTATGATTGATATACAGTTCTTAATTCTTTACAATGAAATTATGTTGGTTTTTCATTTATAATGGAATCATAGACCACAAGGTAGACTATAGATTGTAGTTTTATTCAACAATTCATGTGAAATTTTTGCAATTCCTTGGCGGAATATTTAAATATTCAGAAATACTCTGTAATTTATATCCGCTGAGTTATATTTTTCTATTGGAACATATTATTTCACTTTGGTTTTTTTTCTAGTTAAGTGTTGTATACGGCGAAATCGGGGGGTTCAAAACTTGTCATTAAGGTACTTCGGAAGGTCACCTCGAAGGCTCGAGGCCACAGCCGAGAATCTTCCCTCGAGGGTCTTTGACACCCGACCCCAAGATAGGGCTGACCATGACTATAATGAGAATACGGAGTTCCCAAGGCACACGGCCAAGACTGACAAAGCCTAGCCAGTCTACTCTAAACTCGAATCAGGTGTCATGTCTAGTTGTCCCATCTCCATATCTTTATAATTAATATATTTTGTACGATATAGGGATTTCCCTCCTATATAAAGGGAATCCTTGTCATTTTGTAACTTTTGTTGCCTCAATTACTCCACACAAAATATAGAAGAACATTCTCTCTGCTCTCTAATATATTCTCTTGATATTATTGCTCTCATTTGTCATCTCCATTGTTGTTCTTAATTTATTACTTATCATTAGCCATAAAGAGCTTTTTTTAATTATCTTATAACTGTTAGCCTTACCCCGATCATCCTTGATAGCTCGCTGCTGAGCTCTGGAATCGACCTTGAGGCCCCCGAATCGACCAGTCCGAGGCCCCGATTGTTAACCTATCGATTCGATTATCACTCTCTCCTTAACCTTTATTTTGTTTCTAAGTCTCATATATCTAACATCAACTGCTTAACAACTAGCATAAAAATAGATCACGTACTTTTAGAATCCCATCAATAAATTTAATTGTTATTATCATTTTCACGCTAAACAGTTTGGCGCCCACTGTGGGGCTAAAAATAATAGTGATTATTTTCTTGTTGGTTTCATTACACAACACAACATATATTTCACGCCTTTTCTTGTCCAAGATCTTCGATTTCAGGTCGAAATGTCTGGCTCAGTAAATAGAGTTGAAAACGACAATCTTGAAAACCACAGAGAGAACGGTGTGGATGTTCCAATTGTTGGTGTGCCACTACAAAACCTCGAGAACGCACCAGGACCAATTCTAGCGAAAGTGGGTTCGCGCGACGCACAGTAGGTCGATGAAAGCTCACACACCAACAGGAGCATACACCAAGGAGATCCACAAGAAGCTCAGAAAACCCCAACCAGGGAAGAACGGGAGGTTAACCTTTATGTTATTTTTGAAATGTTGCAGGCACAACAGTTGGCTATCGCTCAGTTGCAAAACCACTAGAAAACTCCTAGCACAGTGGCACCGGGGACAGCTCCTCCGGCCGAATAGGTATCAGAGAGATCGAGCAATAAAGGGTCGATAGCCTATTCTACCATCGTAAAAATGATCGAGGACATAACCAAAAGAATCGAATTGGGCAAAAAAATGGTAGAAGCCAACAGTAAGAAGGTCAAAACTTATAAATCCAGGGCCGACCAAATTCTGGGAGCGCCTCCAATCTTGAAAGGTGTAGACTCAAAGAAGTTCGTACAAAAGTTGTTCCCACAGGAAGAGGCCCCGTAGTGCATTCCGAAGAAGTTCAAAATGCCAGACCTTCAGAAGTACAATAGTACCTCGGACCCGAACGAGCACATTACCGCTTACGCATATGCAGTAAAGGGCAACGACTTGAAGGACGATGAGATCAAGTCCGTCCTGCTGAAAAATTTTGAAAAACCACTCTCCAAAGGGGAAATGATGTGGTATCATAACTTGGCCCCAAACTACATAGACTCGTTCGCCATGCTGGCAGACTCCTTCATAAAGGCACATGCCGGGGCTATCAAGGTGACCACGAGGAAATCTGATGTCTTCAAAATCAAGCAAAGGGAGAACAAGATGTTACGAGAATTTGTATCTCGTTTTCAAATGGAACTACCACCGGTATCCAATGACTGGGCAGTGCCGGCCTTCACTCAAGGCCTGAATGAGCGAAGCTCAGTGGCTTCGAGGCAGCTGAAAGAGAATCTGGTCTAGTATCCCACCGTGACCTGGTCGGACGTCCACAACCGATACCAGTCAAAAATTAGGGTAGAAGATGACCAGTTGGGAGACCCATCGGGCTCAGTATACCCAAGAAGGCTCTTAGCAAAGAAGCCAAAGCCAAACAGAGAAAGGTATCAGCCATACACCGAAGACAGGAGGAACGCCCGAAAGCGCAACCCATCTCACAATGATCGAAGGGTAGACTGAGGACATAATCCTCGGGGATTGATCAACAAAGCCGGGTTCGATAGAAACGCGGGGCCAACTGAGGTACCTCGCTTGTCAGAATACAACTTCAACGTCGATGTATCAGACATCGTGTTCACCATCATCAAAATCAGAGACACTCGATGGCCCAGGCCTATACAGTCGGATCCTTCCCAACGGAATCATAACTTAGTATGTGAATTTCACAACACGCACGGCCATAGGACTGAGGATTGCCACCAGCTCCGAGAATAAGTAGCAAGGCTACTCAATAAAGTTCAACTCCGAGAGTTCTTAAGTGACCAGGTTAAAAATCAATTTGGGAAAGAGAGACGGTCAAAAAGAACGAAACGAATGAGCCACAACAAGTTATCCACGTGATCTTGGGGGGCGTTGATGCTCCCCAGGAACCCGTGATGAGAAGGACAAAAATATCCATCACCAGAGAAAAGCGAACCCGGGAATACATATGCCTTCACATTCAGCGAAGAGGACACCAAGACCTTGTCTCAACCTCATAATGACGCACTAGTAATCTATTTCCTCGTGAATACATTTCAAATAAAATATGTACTTGTGGACCCAGGTATCCCCCCCCCCCCGAAAGTTCTTCCACTCGGAAGAACCAAGAAATGCCAAATGGGGTCCCAATAGGAAAATGATGTACCGTGCCAAACGGTTGAAGCGAACCGTGTCTGTATAGCTGGGCCCACAACGACGAAAAATGCATACTTGTGCCAAGTAATCAAAGAATACCTTTTATCAAACATCTCATGCTCCAAAAGCAACTCAGCGTTTTTTGCAATAATGACTCCTCCATCGAAAAATGACCCGAACATTCGAGGACTGGCGTAAACAATCCAACATCTGGATGACCTCTGGTTCAGGACTCCAAACTCATAATCCCTCAACAAGGCAGCATGGAAATCGAGTGCGTCGAACACTCGGAGACTAGCATCAAAATCTCTAAAATCGCATGACTTCAGGGTAAGAATCACCAAAATCGTAAGCCCTCAATGAGGTAATACCGAGCTCACGAGTAACGGCTCCCAATCTAGAATAACCTCGATGAATTGAAGACTGTCTCCAATCACCATTTATTAAAAAAAACGGAGGCCATACGACCCCAAGCGGGCAGACTCGGTCTCGTAAGACCTACATAAGTCAGCAACAAAAATCTGTAAAACCTCAAAAAGGCATCAACCATACTTGTACCAAGTATGTAAAAACTATAACACGTCAAGCAAGGCGTGAAACGTACTTGTAACACTAAAAACTGTAAGACCTCAAAGGCATGAAAATTTTGTAAGACCTTACTAAAGGCATAAACTCGATCCCGAAGTTAAGGCTATATATCAAACTTGTAAGACCCCTAAAAGGCATACTCGATATAGACTCCTAAACTACTTCATTCGGGACCAAAATGGCTATGGCCAAACATAAATGACCATGGTCATAAGGCTGTACGAGCCAAACTAACGCGACTCAGGGACACCCGACCGTCGCTACAAAATCACAGGCTTTTAATTACTTCAATTCTACTTCGAAAAGAATCAGTTAAACATGCTACCCTCGACATAGGCAAAAGAGCTTCGACCATGTCAGCTTCACGTTATTATCTTTGAGATACTTAGCCTCCGATCCAAACCTCCTGAGGTGCTCGATCATCACCACAAAAATGACTCAAAATCGAGGTTCTTCCCGAACCAACAAAGGGTCAGGCAAAAATTACTTCAAAAAGTCCTTAACGAGGGGAAAATAAAGCCAATAAAAGGTCGCTTAGACCCAAAGCGTAAGAGCCATTGTCGCCATCATACATTAAAAGGCCGCATCATCCTAAGGTGTAAGAGCCATTGCCGCCAGCCCACACAAATTAGAAAACTTAAGGGTTGATTGAGCTCAAGTCGAAACCCGACTTAGAGATTGAACTCAAAATAGTTAACTACATATGCCTAAGGGCAAGGTGTAAGAGCCATTGTCGCCAGCCCACACAAATATAAAAACTTGAGGGTCGACTTAGCTCGAGTCAAAACCCGACTCGGAGATTGAACCCAAAATAGTTAACTAAAAATGCCCCAGGGCAAGAGCTTAAGAGCCATCGTCGCTAGCTTGTACTGAAGGCCGCATCAACCAAGAGGGTAAGAGCCCACGAGCCAGCCTAATAATCCCCAAGGCCACATCACGAATCCAAGGATTCTTGCCAAATCAAAGACCAGTCCGCCTGGCCAAATTCGAGACAAAAATATATACAGAAGAAATAAAGCCGCAAGGTTTATCTTTTATACACATATATGAAAAGTACAATCTCCATCTACAAACATGCTTCGAAAAAAGACATATACAGATGGAAAAATCTATGCCTTCCCTCCCCGAGAGGGTTACGGCTTGCCGGCCTAGTCTTCGCTCTCTTTAGTCTTGGGCAGCAGCCTCCGAGCATCACGCTCGTTCGCTCTCGCTCTCGCCAACTCTTTGAAGAAAATGAAACCCCTAGCACGGATCTCCTCGAGAGTCTTTCTTCGAGACCTGCAACAAGTATATTCTTTGATCCTCACCTCACGGTCGAGGACCCTTCTCAGTTCAGCCTGAGCATCGGTAACATCATTCAAATAGATCGCCATCTCTTGGTCAGCCTTAGTTTGACTCGCTGTAGCTTCAGTCCGGGCATCAACGATCTCGGCCCTTACCTTCAAAAGTTCAGACTTGAGCTTCGTAATCATATTTGCTTGAACCAAAGAATTATCACGAGCTAAGCAAAGTTGGGTCTCAAAGGTGGGAACTTTAGGTAGAGCACTCTTCTCCTCTATGGCCCGAACCTCCGCATGAGCTCTTAGCTCATCATATTCATGCTTGGCTTGACCGGCCTCATCCTAAAGGCGCTCCAGGTCCTCCTTCTTTTTTTGCAACTGAAATAAATGAAAGTTTAGCTTTGGAAGCGAGAAGGTAGAACGCACGCTCACCCAACACAGAAAGTTACCTACTCCTTCAAGTAGCTCTCATAATTCAAGCTCCAGCCCACTTCGTACCGCAAGTGTGCTAGCTCGACTTCTTTTTCACCGCAAAGGAGCCTAAGGAATCTCTCCTCATCCTGAACTTTTCGCAACCTAGCTTCGCTGCCAAACATCCCTGACTTAAGCTCATCGAAGGCCTGCAAAAGAAAACCCAATAAAGAAGGGAAAACGCAAAACTTAAAAGGACCATGCTGAAACTTACCACGAAGTGAAGCCGCTGAGCTTCCTCGAAAGTAGAGTGCATATCTGATAAACTAATTCTCTCAGCTCTGAAAGAATCGACTCCGGTAGAGGCACGGCCGCTCGAAGTATGCGACCTCGGGTTTCTAGTATCCCTCGAAGTACCGTCAGCGGGAAGAGAAGGCAACAACAACAGAGAAACCACCTTCTCGGAACCAGGAATCACGGGTGCGGTAGGCTCAGATGATACTTCCGCTCTGGACCCGCGGTCCAATTTTGCCTTGTTTTGAGCGTCATCGCCCTATGAAGGCATCTCCCACTTATTATTATCGCTCCTTAGCTCGGAAGCTAGCAAACCTTCCCTATCTCTGAAGTAGCGTCGCCTCGCCTCGGAAGGCCCTCCAATGCCTACAAACAGCAAGATTAATAGCAGAAAGGGAAAATTCCTCTCCGAGTGAAGGGAGAAAGAAGAAAAAAAATAGCATGACACCTACCATGATGTTTCACTTCCCATCTGCCCCAGGATAAAGCTCGCCACTTGAGCTCGTCACAAGTCGAGTGGGTCGCCAATTTCTTAACCCAATCCAACAAATCATGAACGTCGTCCGGCACCTATGAAACCGTTACAGAAAAAGAAAGGAGGCACAGTTACGAAACCAGTCTTCACCACAAACAAAGCTATGAAGGCACGGAGTGCATTAGTTACGTGTATAATTCCATTCCTCAATAAATGGCGTAATCTCCACTAGGATAATGTCAGTTGTCCATACTCGAACGAATCGACTCATCCACTCCCGATCTCCG
The DNA here is from genome assembly GCA_026770625.1 of Nicotiana glauca. NCBI lineage: Eukaryota > Viridiplantae > Streptophyta > Magnoliopsida > Solanales > Solanaceae > Nicotiana > Nicotiana glauca. The sequence continues at coordinate 74,537 of MU691467.1, forward strand.
TCCTCCTCGTCATCGATGACGAACGGCGTGGTTAACCGTCATTGCAAGGTTAGCAGACTCCGATGGTGAAAGGGCCGATACAGCTTGATAAGATGAATAAGCGTAAATTACAGCCCCGCTTTCTCCGCAAAAAACCTCATCATCAGTACTATCTGCCAAACCGATGGATGGATCTGCGCCAAGGAAACCCAAAACTTTAAACAAAAGTCGAGCACAACCCTATCAAGGGGACCCAACGTGAAAGGATATGTGTACACATTCAGGAACTCGTAGACACGGTATGTGATGCTTTCACCTGGTGAAAGTATTTGTAACACTACTTCCTCCCCCCATCTACAGTCTTCTCTCACTAACCCAAGGCGTTCTTCTTTTATCGAAGAAGAAATCTCCAAAATACTCTCTCGATGGTCCTAAATACCAGGGATAGAACTCTCATCTCTCTGCCGAGTGAACCTCTATGTAGCAGTCATGATGGTGGCAAAATCGTAAAACTAGAGCGGATATTTGTGCAAGTACGATAGTACTGAAGTGACGAAAAGCTTAACACAGAAAAAGAAGGGTAACTACCCAAAGATAGTAGAGTCTCCAAAGAAGCAAAAGCAACCCTATATATATATATATATATATATATATATGGAAAAACGGCAATAATTCGCCCACCTAAAAAGCCAAACAGTATCATCGCCAGTCCCGAGGTGGTACTCAACCTCGAGGACCTCCATCAAAGAAAATTTAGGCTCTAGGAAGCCAGCGGCATCATCACCAGTCCCGAGGTAGTACCCAACCTCGAGGACCTCCGTCAAAGAAAAGTTAGGCTCTAGGAAACCATCGACATCATCGCTAGTCCTGAGGTGGTACTCGACCTCGAGGACCTCCATCAAAGAAAAGCTAGGCTCTAAGAAGCCAGTGATATCATCGCCAGTCCCGAGGTGGTACCCAAACTCTGGGACCTCCATCAAAGGAAAGTTAGGCTCCAAGAAGCCGACGACATCATCTCTATCCCCGAGGTGATACCCGACCTCGAGGACTCCCATTAAAAAAGAGATAAGCACTCCAAACATTGTTCATAAGGACTTAACCTCGGGATATCATCTAAACCCGAAAAGCCCCTCACCCGGAACCTCTCTACAACGTCTTAAGGTTGTATTCACTAATTCTAAAGCAAGTTTCTAGATGCCTCGAGCTAACCATCACTCGGGGACTGCTCTCGGAAGTTTAGGAGCAGCCCCTATCATCGAGCCTCCGAGCTAATTCCCCCTCAAAGATTATTGCAAGATCCAAGTGATAAATCACAGTTTCAAGGCTTGAGGTATTATTTTCATACAGCTCAAAGAAAGAGTCCCGACAAGCCGAGTTTATCGGATCAATCCAAGCTTGGTCCGAGAAACGGCAAAGGCACTACGGATAGCCGGTTTTATCGATCTAAAGTCAAAAAAGATACTTGCATCTAGGTTTGATGTAGGAAGTAGCCGACATAGTCATGTATTCAGAGTCTCCATCAAAATAAATAGAAGGGAGTATAGTAAGCATCGAAGACAAAATTGAAGAAAAATCTTTATATTCATAAATATTCGATTACAAAAACCCACGAGGGGTCCTTACATCTGATTACAAAAGTCCACAAGGGGTCCTTACACAGAAACAAAGAAGTGAAAGGATATACATATAGTAAAATCCTAGAGCCTAATCTACTCTCTAAGGTACATCCTTGACAACAACATTTTCAAGCATTATTTCCTCGGGCATACGTCCTCAAAGGCAATATCTTCCAGGCACGGTCCTCTCGGGAGTTTTTATCTCAACCATCCAGAATGGTACATTCAAAGGGGAGATAAAGAAGAGGAAAGAGTTGGAGAAGAGCAAAATGACGTAGAATAAGCAGAAAGGGATGAAGAAGTGGTTGCGCGAAAAATCTGGCTAATATGGACCTTGCCAGCACTACTAATGCGAAGCCACTTCTTGAGACGTCACACCGGTGCGGGATGCAACATTTAGTAGATAGTACCACCTCCATGGAAATCAAAAGTAGTGAGGTGCCGCACCGGATAGTTGGGGGAGGTGAGCAGCAGTGTAGAGTCCGAACACCCCCTGAGCAGCGATATAGAATCCAAATATCTCCCCAAACCGAGAAGAATCAGTCTCCTACTTCGTCGTCCCAAGCCAACGACGATAATAGCAATAACAACAATAACAGTGAAACGGTGTGATCTCATTCGACTAAGGGAGGTCCAGGAGATGGGTCGCAGCGTGGCTGATAGAAGCGTCTCCATACAACCGTGAGGCCATGGCCCCCAAACATGGCGAGCAACAATGGACAAAGTTGGTAAGAGAAGAAGAACGGATAAATATGGGCAAACACTTGGATTAAAGGTTTTCCACAAGAAGCCTCCATTTATAGGAAGGACTATAGCGTAACCGACAATGCCATTATTGTCTTTGAAAGACGTAATGGCAGTCGTATTTAACACTCCCTTGGGAGCTGAATCGTCGGCGACGTTATAGCTTTAAGGAATGAGAAATCGTGACGCTCTGATATATTCTGGAGAAATGAAACGATGCTATCACGGAGGTTTGCATCACCAGTATGGCGTCATCGTGGGAAGCCCGAAGAGTTGGATATCAAAATTGTTTTCCATAGCTTCATTTTAGGAAACATGGAGACTATCTGTATACGACGAAATTGGACGGTCCAATTTCTTGTCATTAAGGTACTTCGGAAGGTCACCTCGAAGGCTCGAGGACACAGCCGAGTATCCTCCCTCGAGGGTCATCGACACCCGACCCCAAGATAGGGATGACCATAACTATGATGAAAATAGGGAGTTCCCAAGGCGCACAGCCAAGACTGACAAAGCCTAGCCGGTCTACTCTAAACCCGAATCAGGTGTCATGTCTAGTTGTTCCATCTCCATATCTTTATAATTAATGTATTTTGTACTGTGTAGGAATTTTTCTCCTATATAAAGGAGATCCTTGTCATTTTTGTAACTCTTGTTGCCTCAATTACTCTACACGAAATATAGAAGAACATTCTCTCTGCTCTCTAATATATTTTCTTGATATTATTGCTCTCATTTACTATGTCCATTGTTGTTATTCATTTATTGCTTATCATTGGCCATAAAGAGCCTTCTTTAATTACCTTATAACTGTTAGCCCTACCCCGATCACCCTCGGTAGCTCGCTACCGAGCTCTAGAAATGACCTCGTGGCCCCCGAATTGACCAGCCCGAGGCCCCGATTGTTAACCTATCGGTTCAATTATCACTCTCTCCTTAGCCTTTATTTTGTTTCTAAGTCTCGTATATCTAGAATCAACTGCTTAGCAACTAGCATAAAAATAGATCACATATTTTTAGAGTCCCATCACAAATTTAATTATTATTACCATTTTCACAGTAAACAAGTGTTCTCAGATAGAAAGAAATACAAGGCAGAAAAATAAATAAACAACAAGCAATAATTTTTTTTTATTAATTGTCTCTCATCACATCAACATATATTTTTTCATAAATTTAAGAAAAAAAATTAAACTGTAGGGGAGAAGGATCACGGGGAGAAGAATTTGGAGGGCTAACATAGAGGTGAACACTAACCCAAAAGAGAATCTGCAACATGTGTGCGATGCAACGAATGTTCCTCTCTTGCCTCACCCTGTCTTCTTGGATCTCTCGAGTGAGCCTATTTACTGATTCCCTAATAAAAATTATGTCCATGTTTGACCTCGAAGGCATTTCTCTGTTAAGTGATTTTTTTTTTCATGTCACGAGGATCTGATACAAGTTCACAGAGCTAAGTATCTTTCTACATGTAGGAAATGTATTTTTACAAGGATCAACGCTACATCCTCATAAATAAGTACGCAACTACACACTTTTAACTATTCATCTTTTTCTTTGTAGCTTCCCATTCCAAGTGAAGAACACGGTCTCGTTCCCTGGCTTCATTCAGCCTAGGGTTTAACAAGAGATGAATGGCAGTAACAGCTAATACTGCCCCGACAACAAAATATTTAGCACTACAACGAACTATGTAATCAGGGTAATCGGAGGAGGTTTGTTAGCAGTATCCCCTGATTTGTGTCGTTGGTGCTCCAAGCACATCCTTACCAGCACTAGCAACCATTTGTCTTCCTACCAAACGGAAAGCCATAACGCACGACACTCTTCCTAGAAACAAAGCCCTAAGCAGAGCATTGATGGTACCAGACCCGTCTCTGTTAAGTGATTGGATTGTTTCTTTGCACTAATTTATTTGGAAAAATGATGAATAATTTTTTAAATCAAATATAGTGTATTTATAGGCAAAATATTACACTAAATGGTGACGTTCCATATTATTTCTCGTAAATAACATGACTGTTGAGAGTTTTGAAAAACCATTTGATTCTTTGAATCGGCATACTCGATGGATTTCAATTAATTAGACAAGTCTTTTTCATATTGGCTGCCAGCGGTTATTCACATTGGACATTAAAGTAATTACCGAAATCTGTGATTGTCAATAAACTATCTAAACCAGCACAACAAGTCTTGATTAATTTGAAGTATTGATGGAGGTTGACAATAGAACATTAGTTGATTACACGTGGTTGAAGATAGGGGATAAGTTGGTCATTAACTCCTTCGTAAAATATAGGTTGATTCTAGCTCATAGGTTTATAATACACAATATGGGTGCTTGATTATAAAACAGTAGTCTGTGGGAGAAGTTGGTCAAATGATTCATTCTTAAAATAAAGGGATTGATTCTAGATCATAGGTCTACAATAGACAATTTGGGTGATTGATTATAAAATAGTAGTCTATGAGACAGGTTGGTCACATGACTCCTTATTAAAATAAGAGGATTGATTCAAAATCATAGGTCTCCAATGGACAATGCTAGTGGTTTACTATAAAATAATAGTCTATGATGTACTATGCACCAGTTGATAATAGAAACAATAACTGATTACAAACAAGTGTAGAATATTAAAAGAGTTAATTATTTTTATTACAAAACCAGTAGCTAAATAATTAAGAATACTTTACAAGTGGTCTTCTTGTGGCCAAGTTCTTTGCAAATGGAATACTTATTTTGCCTTTTTCCTGCTGCCAGAAGAACCAAGTTCTAAAATGATTGGCCATCTCTTAGTCTTTCTTCTGCCTTTTGTAGGCTCGACATCGGGTGTAAGTATTTTTGCGCACTAAATCTCATGATACACCACAAATTTCTCTTCTATAAGAATTTTATGAATGGGTTCCTCATATGCAACCAAATATATTGAAACTTTATAGACCAGAGAGGAGTGCTCGTAAATGGAGGAACTATATCCATCCCCAAAGCTCAATCTCAAAACTGCCATTATATGTGGATAGGGTATTTTTTTAAAATCAAACTAACAACAAGAAATTTGTTCATCTGTAGATCAACTACTAAACCATACTGTGACCGATGACGCTAAACTGGTTATTCTCTAATTGATGCATCAGGAGCGCGTCACCAACAACCATATTATTCCTAATCTTATTTTCAGTAGAAGGAACAAATAAGGTCAATTTTTTTTTAGTACGCTTCTCTTCGAACTTTGCTGCAAACTTTCGAACAATATGATTGAATAGGCAATTGATCAGGAAGTCCCTTTGATCCTTAAGCATTGCGTTAAGTGATTCTACAATGTTTGTTGTCAACATGTCGTATCAGTTTCCAGGAAAGAAAGCCCTGCTCCACTTTGGAACCCAATTTCATTCGCTAGACTGTCAGTTACTTCCCTACTTTTATCATGCACTTGCTAAAAATGGTCAAAGAATTCTTCAGTATTATATGATTTTGCGACAGAAAAGAAATGTTTAACAAAATTTTCACAAACTTGCACATATTTTCAACAATGTGACACGTGCAAAAATTATGATGAGCGATAGTAGAAACTTTTTTAAAGTCATTTCCAATATACATATGTCGATTAGAAATAACCAACAGTTCATCACTGTCATCAATAATGTGCCGCAACTGTTCAGAAAAATAGGTCCAAGAATCATCTCATTGTTTATCTACTACACAAAATGCAATTGGAAAATATGATTTCATGTATCTTGTGCCACAATAGACAACAAACAACCTCCATACATTCCACTCAAGAATGTTCATCAATAACATTAACCTTTCTAATATGCGCGAATCCCTTAATGAAAGTTCCAACAGATAAAAAAAAAATATAAAATGTGATTTATCATTAACCTTCAAATTAACAATACTTTCTTCATTATAGGACAATATAACATAGCGATACGCTTTCAATAAAGCATACCCTTCTTCATAAGAATCCCATATCATAGCCTTAGCTATTTCGCCTACCTTCCAGCTCCTCCAATAAATAAGATTTTGGTTAAAATCTATAAAAATAACATCTTTTAGATATGAGGGGGATGGGACTTTGCCATTAATATACTGTTCATAATAATATTCACCCAAAGTCTTCAAAGAATCGTTAGGATGACGGCTTGATATGTACTGTAGCTCGCACGTGTGCTCGCCATGGTACTTGGTAGTAAAAAATATATTAGAACTCTCGTACTTTAGAGCGCGTAACTTTCACGGGCAACTTACATCTCGATATGCCACCAAATTTAATTTACTGCTACTCTACTTCACAGAAATGTAAAATACATTTCCACATAAGCAACCTCCAACTGTTTCATTAGATCCAATTTGTTGCCAAAATATTTTTCAAGAAAAAAACCTATACCATCAGGGTGGCTTCGTTGTGTAGCTAAAGATTCCACCAGCCTTCATCTCCAGCTCCCTAGCTGACAATAACTAGGAGCTCTGCTGCTCCATGCATCTTTCTGACCATTCAAGTATTTACCCGTAAAATATTACAGTTAAATTTATACGTGATTTCTAGACAAGTGAACTAATTTAATTCTGAAATGATAAAATAATCGAAGAATTATGCAATACTTTGTGGGCGTTTAGACATAAGAATTGTAAATTTCCAACAAAAAAAAAAGATTTTTTAAGCGAAAATGGTATTTGAAAATTAGTGTTGTGTTTGGATATGAATATAATTTTGGGTTGTTTTGAAGTTTTGTGAGTGATCTGGGTGAAAATTTTTAAAAACAACGTTTTGAAATTTTTCAAATTTTTCAAATTTTTTAAAATGCATCTTCAAGTAAAAATTGGAAATTTTATGAACAAGCGCTGATTTAAAAAAAAAAAGTAAAAAAAATCCAAAAAAAGGAAAAAATTTCTTATGTCCAAATGGGCTCTTAGTCTTAAAATGTTGACGAAACGACAAAAGTAACAATTCTGGAAACAAGGTTTTTGGGCACAACGGTAGTGAAATAGAGAAGCGAGAAAGCAAGATTATATTAAGCTTTGTATATAATGTAGTGTAAGTTTGCCAGAAAATTTCTCCCCTTACAATGATAATTGAGCTCACTATTTATAGCTATGTCTAGGGAAGGAGGTCCTAGTATGCCCTTCTTTAATGTCAGTTATGAGGGTCATTGATGAAGATGTAACGAAGAATATAATGCCAAATCCCCTATAACGGCTCATCCCTCTTAATGTTGCAGAATATTCTCTATCAAATGCTACCGGGCGCAGAGCATTTAACATACCTTTGTGAACGTTATTCCTTCCGGTGACGAGGGGAACAATTGTGTTCGATCTCTAGCAATGCTCGTCTTGGGTTACACGTGTCCTTCCTTTGGATGACCACGTGTCATAATATTTTTTTACCGTATACAACGAGTTTATTTCATTATTACCAAAATTATGCAAGTCATGATTGTAGACGTGTGATTTTTGACCCTCCCCAAGAATTTTTACATTTTAGGGTAAATATTTAATTTAGATCTAATATAGCTATTTTACCTCATTTTGACTCTTTTTTTTTTTTTATTACAAGAAAAAATGAAAATTACAAAAAATATTTTAGTTTTCATAAAAATGTAAAAAAAAATATAAAAATAGTTTCATGTTTAGTTTAATTAATTATGATTAGCTTTGACATTTATTTCAAATCATAAAAATATAAAAAATATATTTCATCTGCATTTAGAATTTTGTTTTACATTTTTAAGATTAATTAAGAAAGTTGTTATTTGAAAATAAATAGAAAAATCATAAAAAAATAGTCATGTTGTATTTTTACTCATCAATTGTAGAATTTTGGCAATTTTTTTTTAATTTAGTTTTTAGTTGTAATAATTATTGGGGTTAATTAATTTAATTTTCTAGGATAATTTGGGGATAGAAATTAATTTTGGTTTATTTTATAAAATAAAAAATAAGGTATTTACCTAACTTAGGAAGCTTCTATATTGGTAGGGTAAAATTAACACTAATGAAAATTAAATAATAATACTAACTAGTGGATAATTAAAGAAGTTAAAAGTATAATTTGTAATGAAAAATGCACTAATTTGATACCTATTTAAAGATTGAATCTAAGAGGAGAGGATGTAAAAAAAAGAGGGGGGAGGTCGAGATATAAGGGAAATAACGAAAAATTCTGGAAGAGGGAGGAGAGGAGAGATCGGTATACACTCTGTATACACTGAATATACAGTAGATATATACTGAAAAAGAAGAAAAATTCCGTACCTACCCGTTCTGCAAGGTAAGTTAAAAAGGGAGCGAGAGAGAGTGAATTGGGGATATTGATAGAGAGGACAGATAAAAAAATAACGGGACCTGGGAGAACGGGTATACACTGGATATACATTCCGTATACAAAGGATATACATGGGCAGTGAGGGACGACCCTCTTGACGGTTCTTATTCTTCTCCATTCTAAAAAAAACCAGTCCCCCTCCTCTCCTAATACCCAGCAAAAAAAGTCCAAAATCAGCTCGAAAAATAGCCGAAATCAACCGATGTTCAGCGGTTCTGAGGTTGAATCCGTCGAGGTCTTTCCGACGAGGTTTTCCGTTTGAAATCTTGTTCACGGTCCTATGCGTTATTGAGTATTAAAGCCATCAAACAATCCAGGTTCTAACTTATTCTTTTAAGGTCGTATTCTTGTCTTGTCTTTTGTTCAGTTTTGCGTAGTAAATTTTGAAGAAATGAAGTTATATGGTACATGATTGTTTGAAATTGTTAGTGTATTTGTTTAGTTGAAATTTTGTTGAATCTGCCCATGAACCTCTGAATGAAGATTCGAATGAAATGTATGGTTCATTAGCTTATGTTTGCTTTCAAAATCAGTTCATTTTATTGAATTCCGTAATGAGACATGACTGTTCATTTTTCCGAAGTTTCTTGTCTCGTAATGTCGCTTATAAATAGTTCCTTGGACTAGTTTGTCAAATAAGAGGCTCCAATGATTTGAACAAGTTATTAGTCGGTTTGGTGGTTCGAAAGTTGAATAAATTATGAGCACTTAATTTCAAACTAGTTTAATTTGAATATCCATAATTCTTAGTTTAATAGGTGGGCCATATTAGATAACAAACAGTTTATGGCCCTCCAAGCTTTTAGTTTAAATAAGCCTTTAAAAAAATAAAATTGAGACGAGCCTCGCCAAATAAAATACACAAGCTGCGGGGCCCTCAATAAACGGCTATAATAAATACTTAGATTCCGGGATGGGCCGTTTAGCGAATTTCGCGGCCTTC
>MU691468.1:5340-15711 GCA_026770625.1 Nicotiana glauca
GCCATCTCCCTTAGTGGTCTCTTTATTGAAGTGGAAAAAGAAAGTGGCAAAAACACTTTGAGAGGAGGAGAGGATTTTGGGGGAAAGAGAGAGGGAATGTGGATAATTTTAAAGAGGGGGACCTCCCCATTTTGGAAAAAGGGAGAGAGGAAGAATAGAGGTTCAAAAAAGGGGAGAGAAGTTCAAAAGAAAAACGAGAAAAAAAGAGAGGGGATGGCTTCTTCTTAACGGAGATGGGGGTATACACTCTATATACGCTGGATATACTCTCTATATACACGGACAGAACATTTCGTCTTCTTCACGAGCCTTCCCCCTCCCTTGAGCTTCAGCAACAACAACCATTTTCTTGAAAAAATCAAACGCCCAAACACACGCACACACAGAGTCACGCACACAAACAGATTCGAAGCCGAGATGTTAGAAATGTTTTGAGGTCGTCGTTCTGTTGCCGAGTCGAGATTCACCATTGGTTCGCTGTTTCGGTTTCACTCCGGTCACTGTGTAGCTAATTCAGTTTGACTTATTTTCCATTTATGTACTCGTTTGAAGATATTCCGGAAAGAATTAATTAAAGTTTCCGATTCAAGTTCATTTTTTGGTCCTCTTTGATCTTATTCATGATGTGATTAATTATATATGATATATGTCCATGGTTTAAGTTGCTTTGTTGCCTTGTAGGTAGCTAGATCATATTTTTTTTCCTTGATTTGTTTCTATTGCTTTATGAATTGTTTGAATACTGATATGGAGATTTAAGATCACTCGCTATTACTAGATATTACTTTACTGTGATGTTCTCTATTTTACTATTTTCTTTGCTTTGGCTATAGTACTGGTTTAGGTTTTATGACTTATATTGTGTGAGGACAATTATAACAACAGAAAATATTTGTATTTTTGCATGTTTCCACTCTTATATGAAAGAAATAATAGTAGATTGCACCTAAATGTTTCCTTCAGTGGTGCTAGTGTAATGTAAAAATGAAGATGTTTTCAGTAACCGTCCTTTCCAAATGATTCGGTAGAAAGTTTAGTTGCCTAATATTCTGATTTTGTAGTTTGATGCGATATGATTTTTCCTTGCACATATTCTTGTTTTTGGATCTGTTAAGTTAGTGCATTTGTTAAATTCTCTTATGTTTCGTACTGTTGTTTAAATGGTCATTTGAATTAGTTTTAGAATAAATCGAGGCGCGCTGTGTTGAATAAATTTACAATTGCACGGCCCTCGCTTTAATTAATCTTGTTTATCCTTAGAAATCGAGTGAGCCATTTAGCAAATTCCATGGCCCTCGCAAAGTGAAAACTCATAGTTGCTTTAGGCGCGTATTTTAATAATCTACCTTCCTAAACTTGGGTGCACATTTATGTGACCCAAATCCAAATCTCAATGATGTTAAAATATGTAAAAAACCACGGGTGCATTTATGTGACGTAGTTCTAGACGTGTTTTAATAGCGTTATAATTTTCTCTAAAAAATGAATAAAAGCGGTTAAAAGTTAAAATTTGCACATAGGTTCATAATTGTTTAAAATCAGATAATTTAAACCGAATATGACAATTGAGCGACCGTGCTAGAACCACGGAACTCGAAAATGCCTAACACCTTCTCCCGGGTTAACAGAATTCCTTACTCGGATTTCTGGTGCGCGGACTGTTAAACAGAGTCATTCTTTTTCTCGATTTGGGATTTAAACCGGTGACTTGGGACACCATAAATCTCCCAAGTGGCGACTCTGAATTCTTTAAATAAATAAATCCCATTTCGATTGTCCTTCAAGTTGGAAATAACTCCCTTTATTATACCCCTTCCGTGGGTGTAGGTGAAAAAGGAGGTGTGACAGCCGACCCTAACTTGTTTGGCATTGAGACATAGTAATAGTTATTGTTGTATTATATATGTCTGAAAACTATTTTTTAACTTTATAAATAAAATTTATTATTCTATAGGTAGGTCTATAATATAAAGTGAATAGAGCAAACACCATAAATTGCAAACTATTAAAAAAATATTGACAATTTAGAGAATAAAATAGGTATTCGGCCATCGAAAATTTGAAAAATTATTTCAGCGACTTTTAGGTACTATAAAAATAGTTATATGACTTTTTAATTACAAGCAAAAGAAATATAACCTTACTAAATAGCTTTAAATAATTTGAGTAGCGGACTCGTAAAATTGACTAAGGGCCTAAGGATACTGTTAGCCCCTAACAATGTGACTTGATGAGGGTCGGGCAGAATTCATGTCAAGGGCTTGTACATTGCCCCTTGACATGTGTTCGTGGAAGTGATGACAAGCAATGTGCAAGGCTGGGTGTGTGTCTAAGTGGTGATGGCTTAGGGAGGTCAGTTAAGGCAAGGTACCTTGAGTATTGGCAAGGCAACCTTGGCTCGTGGGCTTCGACAATGGCAACGAAGGCATGGCACTTGACAAAGGCATGCACGGACCAGTGGGACGACTTAATTTATGGCAAGGCATGGCTATGAAATTAAAGGGCGAGGCAAGGTCCAAAATAGGGCAAGGCAGATGTTTAAGCTTGGGCAAAAGTTGGACGGACAGTGTGCATGGCATGTGACGAAGAGGTGTGCAAGGCATGTGCTTAGAAGTTGAAAACATGTGCTAAGCACATAAGCAGCTGACTCTAAAGGCTGAAGACAAGGCCATTTCGTGGGAAGAGTTTGAATTTGAATTCAAACAAATCAGTTGTGCTTGTTTTTAGTTAAGGAATGTGCATGGCACATGGTAAAACCTACCCCTAACTGCCCATTGTAAAACTGCCATAGGCAGCCCCCTTTTTGTATATGTATTTCGTTTGGCATTTGGCAAGTAGCATATTGTGAGCCAATTCTAAACGTGAGTCCTTTTGTAATTCTGCGAGAATAATAAAGGTTGGGTATTTTACCCGTAATCCTGTATGTTCTTAAGTTTGGCTAAAGTCTGAAAAATTCTGTGTGTCAGGTTGTGTGTGCGAAAATTAGGCTGAGTAGCTGTGTGATTGCTACTGCCGTGCAGTGTCAATATTTGCGAAAAATTGGCCCTGTAACAACTGGTATCAGAGCTTTGGTCGTGATTGGTGGCCATGGCTGGTGGAACTTCAGAGTTGCGTGATCGTGTACAATGGTTGGAGGCGATAATCGGCTTGACTGATGATCCTTTAGACCTGGCAGATCTAATAACTGAGATTTACCATCTAAAGGATGGCATGGATCAGTTTCATGATGGGATCGAACAAACCTGTGAGGCTACGGATGGCAAAGTTGAAGATCTGAAGAAGGAGATCGAAACTTTGAATGCTGAAATTACTGTTCTTCGACGGGCATTGGCTGCTCGAGGCCAAGTGAGTGAAGAACGTTCTAAAGTGAAGATCCCTAATCCTAAGGCATTTGGTAGAGCGCGTAGTGCTAAAGAATTGGAGAATTTTTTGTGGGATATGGAGCAGTACTTTGCTGCTGCCAAAGTTTCGGACGGAGAGAAGGTCACAATTACAAGCATGTACCTAACGGGAGATGCTAAATTGTGGTGGAGAACTCGCATGGCTGATGATGAAAGTGCGGGTAGACCCAAGATAGATACGTGGGCTAAACTTCGAAAAGAAATGAAGGACCAATTCTTGCCTTGCAATGCATCTTGGCTTGCTAGGGATCACTTGAAATGTCTAAGGCAAACTGGATCTATTCGTGATTATATTAAGGAATTCACTTCCTTAATGCTGGATATTCAGAACATGTCAGAGGATGATAAATTGCATAATTTTATTTCTGGAATGCAAGCATAGGCACAAAACGGACTTAGGAGACAGAACGTGAAAGATCTCCCAAGTGCGATTGCTGCAGCGGATTCTTTGGTAGATTATCGCAATACTCGTAGTCTTTCTGAAATTCCTTCTACTTCAAAACCTAAGAAAAGGGTGGAGAAGAAAGCGGAATGGAGGAAAGAAGTTCGAAAAGAAGTTGTGGAAAAGGGCATGGCTATTGTTGATAGAAATGCTAGAAATAAAGGCATCACAAACAAAAAGGGCGATGGTAGCTGGACGTACGGTGGACCTCATCTTGCCAAGAATTGTCCAAATCGGGAGCGGGTTAATGCTTTGCTTGCTACAGAAAATAAAGGGGATGGAGAAGGTCAAGAAATTGCTGCTGCCTTAGTGAATCCTTTGCAATTGCTGAATGTTATCTCGTTGGTCAATGCTACAAGCAACGAGACTAACCCTCATTCTTTGTTGATGCACATTGAAATGAAAATTGGGGACAAGGGTGTGATAGTTATGGTAGATACTGGTGCTACGCACACCTTTGTTTCAGCCTGTTTGGTGCATAAGTACGGATTGAGTGTGAGTAAGTGTCCCTCCTACATGAAGACGGTGAATGCCAAAGCACAAGCCATTGTGGGTATGGCTTATGATGTTCCTATGTCTGTTGGGAACTGGAGAGGGAAAGTTAATTTGATGGTGATCCCATTAGAGGAGTTTGAGGTCATCCTTGGAATTGACTTTCTACGGAAACATCGCTTTGTTCCAATGCCTCACTTGGACGGAGTGATGATCATGAATGAAATGACTCCTGGTTTTGTTAAAGTTGTTCATCCTTATGGGAAGGAAGATACTCAACGAAAGGCTTCATTAATTTCTGCCATGATGGTCGAGAAAGGATTAAAAAGGGGAGATGATACTTTCCTTGCTGCTATGGTTGAGGTGAAGCCCGATGTGAAGGTTGAAGTGCCGGACTGTGTTGCTCAAATTTTGAGTGACTTTGCAGATGTGATGCCACCGGAGTTGCCTAAAAATCTGCCACCACGGAGGAATATTGATCACAAGATAGAGTTGATGCCGGGTTCGATGCCTCCTGCTCAACCTCCTTATCGTATGGCGCCGAAAGAGTTGGCTGAATTGCGGAAACAATTGAACGAGTTGCTTGATGCGGGGCTGATTCAGCCATCTAAAGCTCCATTTGGTGCACCTGTTTTATTTCAAAAGAAACAGGATGGGACGCTTCGGATGTGTGTTGATTATAGGGCATTGAATAAGGTGACTGTGAAGAACAAATATCCGGTTCCGTTGGTGCAGGATCTGATGGACAGATTGAGCAAGGCATGTTGGTTCACTAAGCTTGATTTAAGGTCTGGATATTGGCAGGTACGGATAGCTGAAGGTGATGAGTCTAAAACTACTTGTGTTACGAGGTATGGCTCATACGAATTCCTTGTTATGCCGTTTGGGTTGACAAACGCCCCTGCTACGTTTTGCAACCTCATGAATGATGTGCTGTACGAGTATTTAGATGACTTTGTCGTTGTATATTTAGATGACATTGTTATCTATAGTCGGACCCTTGATGAACATATGTCACACTTGATAAAAGTGCTGTCTCGTTTGAGGGAGTACAAGCTGTATGTGAAGATGGAGAAGTGTGATTTTGCTAAACAGGAGATCAAATTTCTTGGGCACTTGGTAAGCCAAAATCAGGTGCGGATGGACCCGAACAAGGTGCAGGTCATTGTGGAGTGGCAGGCGCCTAAGTCTGTGAAAGAGTTGAGATCTTTCCTCGGGTTGGCTAATTATTACAGGAAATTCATTGCCGGTTACTCAAAGAAAGCTGCTCCTTTGACAGATTTGTTAAAGAAGAATGTTAGGTGGGATTGGACAGAAAAATGCAATGCTGCATTTGATGTGTTGAAAGAAGCAATCGCCTCAGAACCTATCTTGCGGCTTGCTGATTTTGAGTTGCCCTTTGAAGTGCATACAGATGCGTCCGACAAGGCTGTTGGAGGCGTGCTGGTTCAAGAAGGTCATCCTGTGGCCTTTGAAAGCAGGAAGTTGAATGAAGCGGAGCAGAAATATTCGGCTCACGAGAAGGAAATGGTTGCTGTTATTCATTGCTTACAAATCTGGCGTGTTTACTTGTTGGGAACAAAATTCGTCGTAAGGACGGATAATGTGGCAAATACTTTCTTCAAAACTCAGAAGAAATTGAGTCCAAAGCAAGCACGTTGGCAGGAATTTTTAGCAGAATATGATTTTGTATGGGAGCATAAGCCGGGAAAGCACAACCAAGTCGCGGATGCCTTGAGTCGAAAAGAAGTTTTTGCTGCTGTTTATTCTATTACACGACTTGAGTCAGATTTTCTTGATAAGATCAAGTCGGTTGCTGTAAATGATCCATTGTACATTAAAACAATGAATCATGTGAAAGAAGGTACTGTGAGGAGGTACTGGATCGAGGACGATCTTCTCCATTTCAAAGGGGGGAGAATCGTTGTACCACTTGGTGACGGACTGCATCGTGAGTTGCTGAAAGAAACGCATGATACACTTTGGGCTGGTCATCCAGGTATTGAAAGGATGATGGCACTATTGTCGCGGTATTATTTCTGGCCAAAGATGGAACAAGACGTGGAAGCTTATGTGAAAAGCTGTCTTGTTTGTCAACTTGATAAAACTGAACGGAAGAAGGAAGCAGGCTTGTTGCAACCTTTGCCAATTCCTGAAGAGACATGGCAATCCGTTTCAATGGATTTTATCAGTGGGTTTCCTAAAGTCAATGGGATATCTTTGATTATGGTGGTGGTCGACAGATTTACAAAATATGTTGTTTTTATTGCTGCTCCAACAGAATGTCCCTCTAAAGTTACGGCAGAATTGTTTTTCAAGAATGTAGTGAAACATTTAGGTATGCCAGAGGATGTTATTAGTGATCGGGATGCAAGGTTCACAGGCAGATTTTGGACTTACTTGTTCAATTTGCTGGGCACAAATTTGAATTTCTCAATGGCGAACCATCCCCAAACTGATGGCCAAATCGAACGAATCAACCATCTGCTGGAAGAGTATTTGAGGCATTTTGTGACTGCGAGTCAACGAAATTGGGCTGATTTATTAACCTGTGCACAGATGTCTTACAAATTGCATAAGTCTTCATCCACGGAGAAGAGTCCATTTGAAATCGTTATGAGAAAGCAGCCAAGTCTACCAACGAAGATGGTACAACAAAAGACTGGTGGAAAATGTCCTGCGGCATATCGTTATGGCTTTGATAGGCAAATGATGATGGATGAAGCCGTGGATAGTTTGAAAGTGGCATAGAAACGAATGAAGAAATATAGTGATCAAAACAGGCGTCCGTTAGAGTTCAAGATGGGGGATAAGGTAAGGCATAGAGCCTTGATTTCAAGATATGATGGTCCATTCGAAGTGATTGAGAAGGTAGGCAAAGTTGCTTACCGTTTGAAGCTGCCAGAGAGAATGAAAATACACCCCACTTTCCATGTGAGTTACTTGCGGCCTTATGTGGAAGATCCGGCTAGGCACAAAATCAAGAAAGTTCCTCCTGAAGTGCGCAATCAGATTGAGGACGAGATTGAAAAAATTCTGGACCACCGGGTACTTGGGATGCACAAGAAGAATAGGAAGACAGAATTCTTAATTCAATGGAAATGCAAACTTGAAGCGGATGCAACATGGGAGAAAGGTAATTCATTATGGCAATTTGAAGATCAAATCGAGGACTACTTGAGATCAACCTCAACGAGGGCGTCGAGTTCAACCGGTAGGGGTGGTTTGTTAGCCCCTAACAATGTGACTTGACAAGGGTCGGGCAAAATTCATGTCAAGGGCTTGTACATTGCCCCTTGACATGTGTTCGTGGAAGTGATGACAAGCAATGTGCAAGGCTGGGTGTGTGTCTAAGTGGTGATGGCTTAGGCAGGTCAGCTAAAGCAAGGTGCCTTGAGTATTGTCAAGGCAACCTTGGCTCGTGGGCTTCGACAATGGCAACAAAGGCGTGGCACTTGACAAAGGCATGCACAGACCAGTGGGACGACTTAATTTATGGAAAGGAATGGCTATGAAATTAAGGGCGAGGCAAGGTCCAAAATAGGGCAAGGCAGATGTTTAAGCTTGGGCAAAAGCTAGACGGACAGTGTGCATGGCATGTGACGAAGAGGTGTGCAAGGCATGTGCTTAGAAGTTGAAGACATGTGCTAAGAACATGAGCAGCTGACTCTAAAGGCTGAAGACAAGGCCATTTCGTGGGAAGAGTTTGAATTTGAATTCAAACAAATCAGTTGTGCTTGTTTTTAGTTAAGGCATGTGCATGGCACATGGTAAAACCTGCCCCTAACTGCCCATTGTAAAACTGCCATAGGCTGCCCCCTTTTTGTATATGTATTTTGTTTGGCATTTGGCAAGTAGCATATTGTGAGCCAAGTCTAAACATGAGTCCTTTTGTAATTCTGCGAGAATAATAAAGGTTGGGTATTTTACCCGTAATCCTGTGTGTTCTTAAGTTTGGCTAAAGTCTGAAAAATTCTGTGTGTCAGGATGTGTGTGCGAAAATAGTAGCTGTGTGATTGCTACTGCCGTGCAGTGTCAATATTTGCAAAAAATTGGCCCTGTAACAGATACCACCATGTAGCTGAAGCTTCCTGATTTGCTACTTCTTTTTAAAGAATTGGAATAGTCAGAAGATTGAATGTAAGTGATGATTAGGTTACATATGGAAAAATCTATATAGAGGTCTAAGAAACGGCAATTGTCTAAAATGCCCTGATTTGTCTCTATACGCCAGCTTGGCCTGCCTAATTTGGATTTGATTAAATGAATTAGACTACTATTGCTAAATTTGGGTCAAAGCCAATGGGAGTCAAAAACATTGGTCGATAAGATTCTCGAGAAACTAGGGATGTTCTTACTTTTAGTCTGCGTCAGAAACGATTAATATCTAGTAGCCGAATATGATGACCCGATAGGTCATCTAGAATTTTAAACCTTAATTCTATGTTTCTAAGACTCCAATAGCTTCTTTAAGCCTTCCTCGATTAGCGTACCCAGTCCAGGTATTCTTCAGGAAGGTTTTTATGTTAGAAATAGACAAAACATAAAATTTTGCCTCCAAAATCTATTTGAATTGACTTTGGTCAACGTAACAGACCCAGATCAGCATTTTCACGGTACCGATGGGTCCGTACTATGATTTAGGACATGGGTGTATACCCGGAATCAATTTCGGAGGTCCCTAGCTTGAGTTATCGCTTTTTATTAAAAAATGAAAGTTTAAAGGTTTAATGACTTTAAAGATTTGACCGATGTTTGACTTTGTTGATACCGGATTCGTATTCTAGTTCCGAAATCGGGTATAAATCCATTATTAATTTATGACATGTCTGCCAAATCTGTTGTGAAACAATGTTGGTTTGACGTGATTTAGACGCCCGATTTAAAATAGAAGTTCTAAAGTTTTCTTGAAACTTTATTTTGATTTGGTGTCCGATGTATAGTTCTAGGTGTTATTTTGGTAATTTGATCGCGCGAGCAAGTTTGAATGATGTTTTCGGACTTGTGAGCATGTTTGGTTTGGATCCCCGATGTCTCGGGTGTGTACGGAGTGAATTTGGACTTAATGTCACAGCTAGTGTATTTGTGTATTCTGGTGTTGTCTGCAGATCTCGCATTTGGGAGGCCTGGCTCGCAAATACGAGCCTCGCATTTGCAAAGAAGATTTCGCATTTGCGAGCAGGGGCTGGGGGTGGACTTTTCGCATTTGTGTGATCTAGAGTCGCAATTGCGATCCCCTCATGTTCACATTTCCGAACACTTTGTTTGCATTTGAGAAAGCAACAGGAATGTGGTGACTTCACATTTGCAAAGGTTTCTTCGCATTTTCAGGGTTCACAATTGTGAACCCTAGGTCGCAATTGCAATACCTGCGCCTGATCAAAATATGAGTTAGATGACATTTCTCCCATTCTTTCAAATTTTCAAACCTAGAAACCCTAGAGGCTATTTTTCCAAGAACTCTTCTCCCCCATTTCATTGGTGAGTGATTATAGCCTACTTTCTTTCAATTTTACATTATATTTCATAAGTTTTCAACCTAAAATCAAGGATTTTCATGGTAGAAATTGGGGGTTTGAGTAGAATTAGAAATTCTCGTAAAATTAGAATTTAGACCTTAAATTGGGGTCGGATTTCAAAATAAATTACATAACTGGGCTCGGGATGAATGGGTAATCGGGTTTTGATCTGAAGTACGGGTTTGGACCAAGCAGGCCTGGGGTCATTTTTGACTTTTTGGGGTAAATTATAAGAATTCTAAATTTATGTATTGTAATTAATTCCTTTAGCAATATTTGATATTATTGAGTCTATTGTAGTTAGATACGAGTGGTTTTGAGGTGAATTCTAGAAGAAAGTCCCTGGTAGAACTCTGAGTTGACTACAGAGTGAGGTAAGTGTTGAGTTTAACCTTGATTTGAGGGAATTAGTAACTCTCGGATTATGCGCTATGTGAATTTCATGTATTGTGGCGTATATTCGAGGTGAAGAGTGCTTATACGCCGCCTGTTTAACCAAAAAATAGAATTTCGATCA
>MU691470.1:16028-38156 GCA_026770625.1 Nicotiana glauca
AAGGTCACTCGGGATGAGTGCAGATGGAGTATGTTATGTGTTGAATGAAGAAGTATTATTTCTAAGGCAATCAAGAATTTAGTGGAAGGAAGTAGATTGATTAGCCATGGTTAACTTGGCATATTGGTAGTGGTGATCAGTTCATCCAGCGTGATCAAGTCATGCATATGAAGTGTGGCGGTGCGTGTGATGCTTGTCGGCCGCAGCGATTGATGTTATTCAAAAGCATTCTTCTATTATAGCCTGTTATGAGTAGGCGGATCCCGGAAGGGTTATGGTGGCTTGGACCACTACTTAGAGATGGGTAAAGTCGTTGGTGATGAGAATTCGCCTGTATGTCGCTATAGTTCTCCTAAAGTGAGTTAAATGAGAAGTTTTATATGATGAAGTGTTAGTTTATCAGTGGTTCCAGGGTTGTGATGGAAATTGTGTCTATCATATATTGGTACGTTGGTAGCAGTGAGAGGTACGGAATTTGAAGTGAGGATCAAGGTTACAGCTTGGTAACGACTATGATGTCACGAGCTCGGATGAGTGGGAAGGGAGTTTCAGTATTTTGAGTAAGTTGGTGTTGTCGTCAGTATCACCTGAGATCGGTGTTTTGTGAGAAAGGCTTTGCGTCCTAGTTAAGAATTCTTGATCGCTTTTCAGCGTTGGTGCATCCAGTGGTTTGGATGTGCAGACCCGTTAATTAATTTGGAAGGTTGTGGGAGCGTGTCCCACATGAAGATTGTATAAGTGTAGCATGTAGTCACTTGATTGATTAGAGATTTAAACCAAGTATGAGGATTTTGGTAATATCATCGATTTGAGAATTTAGGCCTGGAGGGCACTTTGTTTATTGGGATATGAATGGAGGAGGTTGCTCCTGTTATAATGGTTGTTCTTATATGTTATGAGGAAGAATGAGTTACTATGAACCTTTAAAACGTTATTAGCCAAGTTGGTGCAATCAAAAATCGGCTTAAGATCAGTGGATTGATTTATATGTGAATAGGGCTTTGTATCAAGCCAGTTTTGTGTTCGTTTCAGCGAGCGTTTCCTATGGGGGAACAGTCGGGGTGTTATTCTGCCATCGGCTAATCCAGATAATGATGTATTGCACCGTATAAGTTGTGAAATGGCTTGGTAAATTTCTTATGTGTTGAGGTTACGCGTAGCGTTAATGTTATATGAGCAGGATGGCTCTTGAGATTCAGATCATGTATCGCACCTCAGTTATGCTTGAGTTTTGTAGCCTATAGCGCTATATGTTTCCTCATAGATGGTATTATGCACCTCAGCGTATTTATGACCGATATTCGGTATTTTCATGTGGTGAGCGATTTAGCTCGATGTGTATCTCCTTATGTGAGTTCTACGTGTGGATCGGGTGGCACGCCGCCATGGTTATGCTGTTTGGATCGGGTTGCGCGCCGCAACAACGAGATGTTTAGTATAGTTTCCCGCTAGTTTCTTTTATGTGTTCTGTTTCCCATTTTCTGAGGAAAACTCGTATAAGTTGTTAGCCCACGTCGCATGTATGATTTGCGGGCGGGGTAATTAGATCTCCGTTTCAAAGTTTGTTTTCCTATTTTATCATATCCTAATCGGTAGCCTATTGGCACATTGTGGCATCATATGGGACTCTTGATTGTGTCCGAATTGGCTTATTGCCTGAGCAGTTCGTACTGGGTGAGACGAGATTATTTGACTTAGGACCAATGCAATTGGATTATGTGAAGTGAATTAAGGAGCTAAGACCATTAGATGGTTCAGAAAGAGGCAATGACTCATGTCAGGGGATAGACCCAATGATTTGTTGATTCAACAGTTGGTTATGAATTTTGGCATCTCTCTTCCACTATGTCGGTGTTGTAAAGGTAAGAGTAAGACCCATGTAGGTCAGGAGGTGCAATCGGAGCATCGGGTTCGTTTAATTTTGATTAATTCAAACAGAAATGTTATTGTGGTCCTATGGGTAAAGTGATGCAAGTGTGAATTCAGCAGAGTTATGCAGTCATGTTTGAGTACAACGCATAGTGATTGATACGGTGATCGTATGTTGGAAACAGGCATGGCATAGAATTTCGGATGTTGGAAGTGGGCTCTGAGGCTTAGTTGTTTGAATAAAAGGGGATATCTTCAGAATTTATCGAGCTAATGTGCTCAACTGAGTTGTGATAGCACGGGAAGGTGCATGAGGTGCTAAACAACGATTTCAGACTACTCCAGTGTAGTTCTCAGCACGTTCGAGGATGAACGTATATTTAAGTGAGAGAGAACGTAACGACCCGACCGGTCGTTTTGAGTACCAGCACTCCGTTCAGCAGTCGGAGGCCATGAACAGCTTCATTTCGGGTATTATGACTTGTTCACATGGTCGAAATTTAAATTCAGGGAGATCGGAGTTAACTTTAAATGAAAATTCTCATTTGAGAAGCTTAAAGTTGAAAGAATGAACTAGGATTGGAATTTTGAGTAAACGACCTCAGAATCAGGATCTAAAGGTTCTAGCAGGTTCGTATGATGATTTCGGACTTGGGCGTATGCCCAGATTGGGTTTTGGATAACCCGGGAGTGTTTTGGTGCTTATTGTGGAAGTTAGCATTTTAGAAGAAATTTCATAAGTTTAGCTTGAAGAGCATTTCAGTGTTATCAATGAACGTTTGGAATTCCGAGACTGGGAGTAGCTCCGTATGGTGATTCTGGAGTTGGGAGCGTGATCGAAAGTGAATTCGGAGGTCCGTAGGTCATTTTGAAGTCGTTTGGATGAAGATAGAAATTTGAAGGTTTTTAAGAAGTTTGACTGGAGGTTGACTTTTTGATATCGGGGTCGGAATCCAATTCCGGGAGCTTGAGTAGGTTCGTAATGTCAAATATGACTTGTGTGCAAAATTTGAGATCAATTGGACGTGATTTGATGGGTTTAAACATCAGAAATAGAAGTTTGAAGTTTTAAAGTTCATAAATCTTGAATTGGGGTGTAATTCATGAATTTAGCATTGGTCAATATGATTTGAAGCCTCGAGCAAGTCCGTAATGTGTTTTGGGATTTGTTGATATGGTTGGCTGGGGTCCTGGGGGCCTCGGGTGAATTCCGGGTGGTTAACGGATCAAAAATGGGATTTTTGGAAATAACTAAGCAGCTGGTATCTGGTATTTCCGCTTCTGCGGAGATGGGACCGCAGAAGCGGAGGAGAAGCCGCAGAAGCGAACAAGCGTGAGGGTAGTCAGGACCACAGAAGCAGCCCTTGATCCGCTGATGCGGAGCCGCAGAAGCGGAAAGGGAGACGCAGAAGCGAGAGATAGGATTTTGGGGAGGACCGCAGATGCGGTCAAGGCTCCGCAGAAGCGGAACCGCATCTGCGGTGGAAAGATCACAGAAGCGAAATTGGGCTAGGCCAGGGAAGCCGCAGAAGCGGCCTAATTTACGCAAAAGCGGAGCCACATAAGCGGCTATAATTTCGCAGAAGCGGAAAGACGTGGAGGCAGACTGTCATTTTAAAGTCGAGGATTGGCCATTTCTATCATTTTTCTTCATGGCATTTGGCGATTTTTGGAGGGGTCAAGAGAGGGTCTTCATCAACCATGCTAAGGTAAGTTTTTCCCACCCATTATGAGCTAGATATATCAATTACATACGGATTTAAGCATGGAAATTAGAGTAAAAATTGGGGTTTTGGTTTAAGACCTAGAAAATTATATTCTTGGAGTCTAGCCACAAATTTGAGCATGGAATTAGGAGTAGATCATATATTTGAGTCCGTAAGGTCATGGATAAACTTTATCTTCAAAAAAATCCGGACTCAGGGCACGTGAGCCCGAGGGCATTTTGGTCATTTCACCAAATAGAGTTGGGAAATTGTATAATTCGAATTGTTAGCAAGTATTTGAGTATATTCTCATTAGGTTGCTATTATTTGGCTAGTTTTGGAGCTCTGCGCGTTGGTTCAAGTCTTCGGAGGAATGTAGATTGCCGATTGCGGATCTTCGGAACGAGGTGAGTCTCCTTTCTAATCTTGTGAGGGGGAAATTACCCCATAGGTGAGTTAAACTGATTATGTGCTCCTAACTGTGGGGGCTACGTACGCACGAGGTGATGAGAGTCCGTGCGTAGCTACTATTATGCTATTGTCCGGGTAGTCTAGGACCCAAAGGCATGTTATACTTGGATTAATTGTGAACCCATTGATCGCTTGAATTGCTTGAATCACATAGAATTTGTAAACGATTTCCTAAAGGATTACACTTCTTTCCTTAAAAATTGATTAAAAAGGGAATTGCTTGTAATTGGATAATTGTTACCGAATAAATTCCTAATTGGCTATTTGTGCATGATTTTCGATGTGTACCTGCGTCGCATGTATGATTCGCGAGTAGGGTATGTGTTTAATTTTGGAACTGGCCGATCGCCTCGGTGAAATAGATGCATCTATGGTACGGGCCGCTCGACCCTCGGCAGTGCACACTTTACATTTCTGTTGGAGCAAGCCGTCGACCTCGGCATGATTTGCGCATGTTTGTGCTGTTGTCTTGAACCTATTTGAGTTGTTTCATGCCTCACTATGGCTTGATATCATATGGTTAATAATAACAAGAAATATAAGGAAATTTTCCATGAAAGAATTATATGTTTACTTGTTTCCTCTATCTGGATTAGAACCATGTTTATAAAACAAATCCAATGTTTAATATATTTATTATGGATAAATAATCATTGGACTGCTAGTGAGTGTCAAGGTTGACCATCTCGTCTCTACCCCTTTGGGATTAGATGGGACACTGATTGGGTACACGTTATTTTTGTACTCATACTATACTTGCTGTCCATTTTGTTGCACAGGTTTATCGTGTGGCTCGCGGCTTAGCGGCATAGCGGCATGATGGGCGCAGAGACTAGGTGAGCTGTATTTCTTCAAGGCGATTCCGCAGCTAGTATAGTCTCTTTCAGAATTTTATTTACTTTCTGTCCAATTGTATTCCGGGCAGTTGTTGTACCAATTTGGTTTCCTTTAGAAAATTGCTCATGTACTTGTGACTCCGGGTTCTGGGGATGTATTTGGATTTATTCAAAAATTTTGAAAGTTGATTTAATATTTCCTTATTTAATTGGAGGAACATAATGAGTATTGCTTTAATCATAATGAAGAAGTTTTTTCAAAATTATTAAAATAAGAATTTAATTAAGTATTTTAGTTGGCTGGCCTGACAGCGGCGTCCGGCGCCATCACGACCCTTAGTGGATTTTGGGTCGTGACACCTGACTTTAACAACTTAAAAAGATACACCTCTATTCTCCATGCGGGCTCCTGACTTCAACAACTCTAAAAGTACACCTCTGTTCTCCAGGCGGGCTCCTGACTTCAAAAACTCTAAAAGTATACCTCTATTCTTCAAGCGGGCTCCTGACTTCACAAAAATTACACCTCTGTTCTCCAAGCGGGCTCCTGACTTCAAAACTTTAAGATTACACCTCTTTTGTTACTTGACCTTGTTTTCCCTCGCATCTTGAACCATTTTCTCTTGAAACTTGAATTATCTTCCTTTGAAACTTCTTTCCCTTAAAACTTGTGTTGTCGTGCTTTCCTTTGAAACTTGAATTATCTTCCTTCAAAAATGCTTTACTTAAAATTGTTGTCTTCCATGTTCTGTTTGGTGCCTGCCTTTCCTTATGGTGGTTTTCTCCGAAACAAATGAGATTTTCTGCCCCCTGTTTCAACCACAGAAAAATCTTGTTACTTTAAAATGTGGTGGTTGGTTGTGATATTCTTGCTGGAGATGGTTTTTTCTTCGCTCCTTTCCATGCTCTACTTCGTCCGACTGTCTTGAACTTGGTTAAAAACTTCCAACCTTGTGACTACTCCTTAGTCACAAACTTCCCAACTATTATTTCTAGTCTTCTTATCTGACACCATATATTTCCCATGACAGCTGATTTTTACTCGAAGATCTTTCCTGTTTATTGACTAACCACTTTCTCTGTCATCCGTATCCCTGAAATGTCATTTCTTTGTTTGAATCCAATATCCTCTATTTGTTGCATTGCTCATGAACCGGCATCTTCCCGACCTTTATGTCTCACATGAATCCCGAATCACGTCCCTTTTTCCCACTCTGTGTATATGTTGTTCTTTCTTGACTTGTCTACTGGCATTGGCCTTGAGGTCTGTTGCTCCTTTACTTGACATGGCAACTACTTTCCATTTGAAGACCTTGCTAGTTCCTTGACTAAGCACTTCCTTTATAAACCTTAACCCAGAAAATACTTTTCTTCATTTGAATCTGATACCTTCTATCTTGTTGTATTGCTCTTGGACTGTCATCTACCCAACCTCTATGTTTCACATGATCCCCAAAGTATTTTGATTATTACCTACTTCAGTGCGCATGTCACTCTTTCCTGATTTAAGCCACTGGCTTAGGCCTTGAGGTTTCTAAGCTCTGATTTCTGCTTGAGGTGTCTTTCTTGTCACTGGTCCACCCTTTTTGTCAATCTCATCACATAATATACCTTTAATCCATTCACACAACATCCTCCATCTGTCTCATTCTTCATGAACTGATATGGACCAAACCTTTGTATTTTGCAGGGATCCCAAAGCATGTTGATTATTACCAACTTAGTGCCCTAATTGTTCTTTCTTGACTTATGACGCCTTGATGTGCTATCCAAATCCCGTTTTGTGCAATTGGAAATCTGGTGGCAAATTTTGAGGTCATTTCTCACTTGTTCTGACCAAACAGACTCAAGAAGAGGAAATGAACAAGATAAAAGAAACAGAATAAAGGACAAAGGAAAGAGATGATTCCTAACAAGAAAAACTACAAAGTAGAAACCTATCAGACGTGGATACCAACTCTAATGGCCATGACATACACATATGGCCTATTCTGTTAAGTAATTCTGATGTTCAGCTCTTGTGGTACCTTTAAACCGTGAGACTAGGCTTTGATTCTCCGTCGTTAATCATCTTTCACAATCTCCGAAGGGTTTTCACTATCAAGCCTCTCTCATTTTGGTCTTTCTCTCAACTTACAGTCGCCTCAAGGTGCCCG
This sequence comes from Nicotiana glauca, assembly GCA_026770625.1. Lineage (NCBI taxonomy): Eukaryota > Viridiplantae > Streptophyta > Magnoliopsida > Solanales > Solanaceae > Nicotiana > Nicotiana glauca. The sequence goes on from MU691470.1 coordinate 23,067, forward strand.
TGAGGGCTTTCACTAATAAGACTCTCTCATTTTTTATTTCTCTCAGCTCCCGTCGCCTTACGGTGCCTGTAAGGGTTTTCACCAATAAGACTCTCTCACTTTTCATTTCCCTGGTTTGGACCGAAGTGTTGCCCCTGATGTGACTCACCTTTACTTGTTTGACTTGGCATCTTTCGAAGACTGATCGGAAGGTCTTTCTTTGGACCGTAATGTGGGCTTTTGGATAGGGTTAGAAAGAAAGGGTATCAAAGGCTCAAAACAATTCAATATGGGTTCAAAATTACAACTTTCAGAATCAGATTTCTCATAACAACCACAACTTCTTCCCCAGTTGCTTTCTTGGGGACTTTTGGATTTTTATTTTGGTGTAATTGAACCTCAGAGAAAAGCTGCCTAAGTATCCTATCGGAATCAAGTCGAACGTAGTTCATAACAAATTCCTTGTTGTTGTAGTTTTTCTTTTCACTTATCATTTTCTTTTGTGCCTTTTTTTTCTTTTTTCTTTTTTCTTTTTTCTTTTTTCTTTTTCTTCTCTTTTTCTCTCTTTTTTTCTTTTTTTTTGTTGTTTTGTCATTCTTTTTTTTTTACTTATTTCTTCTTCTTTCTTTTCTCTCTTTTTTCTTAGCTTTCACGTTTGTGTTTCTAATCTTTGCTATTGATTCCGAAAGAGGGGTATGAAATAAAGCAAATAAGGCTCAAAGGGGTAACGAAGGATAAAGTGTTTAGATAGCAGAACAAAATGCCTTCATCATTCCAATCTTCAAAACATGCCAAGCACAAACAACGCGATTAAACAAACATTTGTAGCATCTTCTAATTGTGCTAGACTTGATAGCTATATTCACACATTTTCTTTTTCATCTGTTAAATACAAAGCACCATTGGGCAACACTCTCACTCTCATTATCATGAACGACCCCTACCAATTTGGGCAAACTTGTCTTTAATTTCAAACTGATGTGGCATGAAACATAAGGTTTCTTTATGTTCTATCAGCCCCAGTTTCACATGGTTTGGGCTTCAAATGATCTCAATATTTTTTTATTTCCCTTTAGTGCCCCTATCATCTTCCAATTGCTTCATAGATTAGGCCTAGAACTATGCGCGCATGTCATGTCACTAGAGTTGACAGAAAAAGAACTATAAAAAGGAGAGGACTAAACAAAAGAAAATATCTAGAAATAATAGAAAACAGGACATTGCATTAGCTGATGAAACAACTTGAACAACAAGACAAACAAACTAAACTGGGGTTACAACCTTTAGAACAAACCTAGACAACACCAAATGAGATATTATGACCGAAGGAACTGGACAAAATCAAAAGATAGAAGGGTTTGATTTACAGACAATATTCAGACTACAACCCTGAAGTAACATGGACAACAGACATGACAACAAAACAAACCACCAAAACTCCTCTCCGATTGACTAAGAAATGAAGTTTCCTTCCAATTACCAAGCTCAACATCTTAGCTATTGACTTATGCATCAACAATATTAAGACCTTCACAAGTCGTCATCCCATTGTTCTCAACAAATTTCTTTTGGGTTCCCCGTGCGTGCTCGTTCTTGAAATCAACCTCTGATAGCGCTAAAAGCTTAGCAGCACGTGGACCTCTGAGGCTCCCAGAAGATTTCTCACATTCTTTTTCAAAATAGACCATACCCACCATATGCGTCTCATTATGCACAGGTGACAGACTTTGGCTAGTGTTCGCTGCGTCTGGACTTTGCACGACAATGTCGCCTGCATCAATATGCTTCTGGATTGCGTTCTTCAAATTCCAATACTTCTCTATGTCATGCTCCGGGGTATCTGAGCAATATGCGCACGGTTGAGAAAACTCAAACTTCTTTGGAACAGGGTTTGGCATTCTTATTTGGATCGGCTTCAATATGTCCAGTTTCCTTAGCCTTTGGAACAGACTGGCATATGACTCTCCCAATGGAGTGTAGGTTTTCTTCCGTAGCCTCTCATTCTTAAAGTCTTGATTGGGCCGGAAACCTAATCCAGGGGGTTTGCGGTAGGCTCATTGGAATAGATAAACATTTTGTGGAGCTGGATCCTGGGAAAGTGATGTATGATTTTGGGGGTTATGTAAAGGGAAGTAGTATTGGGAGGATTATCTGGTGCAAAATGATGTTCACGGGTGCGAGGGCGAGGCTGAAAGGGTCGACCAAGGGTCGAATCATCTTCTCTGTTTCTTTTTCTTCCACCCAATCTTACTGGGATGTTCTGATTGTCTTTCAGATGACTCATGATTTTGCCTACCTTGATTCCTTCTTCTACTATCTCCCTCATTTTTATCATATCACTAAAAGGTTTACCCAAGGCTAAGATCAAATAACTGAAGTATATGGGCCCCTGGGCTTATAAGAAAAGCTCAACCATTTCTTTTTCAACAATCGGGGGATTGACACGAGCAGCCTGCTTCTTCCATCTGAACCCAAATTCCCTAAAGTCTTCATCCGGTCTTTTTCCCATTTTAGATAGGGAGGAGCGGTCTGGGGTAGTGCCTGATTTGTATTGAAAGCGTCGCACAAAATCTTGTGCCAGGTCGCCCAATGTATTCCACTTATCAACATCCTGACGAGTATACCATTCCAAAGCTGCCCCAGTCAAGCTCTTACTGAAATAGGCTATCATCAAGCCATCTTTCTCTCTAACAATTCTCATTTCATTGCAATAGACCCTCAGGTGGGCTACCGGATCTCCATACCCATCATATAAGTTAAACTTTGGTACTTTGAACCCTACGGGCAAGCAAACGTGAGGTGACAAAGACAATTGTTTGTAAGACCTGCTACCCTGATCTCCCCTTCCTTGCACGTTCCTTAAGGACTGTTCTATGTTCTTCAACCTCCCAGAACTTGGAGGAAGAGTGATGGAGATACTAGGGTGATTGGGAGAAGCCACAGTTTGGGTAAAGACAGCATCTAAGAAACCAGGTGGTGGCGGTGGTGGTGCCTTCCCAACCATCCAAGCCTGATACATGTTTGTTATGTGTTGTCTTAACATCCTCGCCTCATCCGCCAAGCTAGTATTCTATTCAACCAACTGCTTTTGGGCATCGGTGTACACCAACCCAATTTTGTTATTATCTGCCATTAGATTTTGAATTTATATTATGGAGAGGAGTTACTTTGATAACCACAAACCAACCACCTGCCTTGAATGAAAGCCAAATGAACAAAATAAAAGCATCCTGGCAAGGCTTTTAACAGATAGGCAAACACACATTAAGGATGCAATGCACCTAAGCAGTTAACCATTTCTATTATGCTTTTGCTTGGTTGCTTGTGTCATCCCGACTTTAATTTCGCCCATCCTTCTAATTTATCCTCATTTATTTATTTTTTCATTTTCCCCTTTTCTTTTCTTCTTTTAGTGGTGGTCGAATCTTATGTGGATTGCCTGCGTATGATGTCCCCGCATGAATCAGACCGTGCGTAGTTCTCGCCATATAAGTGAAAAACAAAATATTTTGGGATTTTCAATTTTTCATAAAGCAAATACGTGATTACGATGAGTTAACAAAAACTCAAGGTTCTCAAACAACTGACAAAGCCAGAAAAGACGAAAATACATACTCAAAAGGACCCGACAGACTCAAAAATAACTAACAAGCTCAAAATGGTCTACAGTAACAAGAAAGTTAGACTCAAGTAAAGATCATGACTACATCAAAGCCTTGAAAACTCCTGGGGCTTGCGGGGCATCATTCGGCCTCGCCGTAGGTCTATCTGCAAGATCCCACTAGAGCCTATCCAAACCATTCATTACTTGCCGAACGAATGTCATCACCACTGCGAGGAAAGTGGTATGGGTCATTTTCTCACATGTTTGGCACTTTACTGCAATGTACTCTGCAACAGTTATGACTCTTTATCGGGTCCTGACCTTTTCCTGCAATAAACGCCCAATCTGTTGAGCCCTAGCTCCCAAAGTTTGTTCAGCCACATGGCTCTATTCTTGAAATCGTTGCATATCCCTTTCTAGTTGTGCTATCAAGTCATAACAATGATCCCTTTCAGCTTTGAAATTTCTTTCCTGTTTAGCTATTTCATTTTCAATGATCTTAACCTTTTTGTTCATACTCACCATCCCTTTATCGTATTTCTCCTTCAGCTGACGGATGAGACTGGCTCGTTCCCCTACATCATTAGCTAACTTGGCTCGGGAATTTGCTAGATCCGCTTCGGGTATTTGCAAATCATCCTTGAAATCACGTGTCTTCTGAATAAGATTGTAGATGAGCTTTTCGTCTTTCCTACTCTTGCACGGATTTTTAATTGCTATTTTTATTTTCCGGATTTGGGCCTTGAGAACTTCATTCTCTTGGGCCAATCTTCTTTTCTCACCTTTGGCTTCCTGATCTTGGAGATCATTGTTGAATTCCATGTTTCTCAGATTTTCTTTCAAGTCATGAATCTTAGCTTGATATGCCTTTTCCTTTTCTCCCCATGCTAATCTTTCTTGGATTTTGTTATCAAAAGCTTGCACATGAGGTCTTTTGGCAGGCCTCTCAGGTACGGGCTCTGGCTCGTTGTTCACACAATACATTTTCTCAAACCAAGCATAATAGTTTGGATCTACTTCCCCCTTTGCGATATCTGGTACCTGGGTGCCATTTTTTAAATACCGGCAGCCATTCGAATCTTGTTGAACTAAAGCCTCGGGCAACGCAGCTTCTGGATGTAACTCTATGAATTGAGTACTCAGGTCTTCATCTTCGGGTACTCAGGTCTTCATCTTCAGGCACAATCTGATACCTTCCCAACTGTCTCTAGACCCTCTATGGTACATATGGCTGAACACTTTTTACACCCATTATCCTCAAGTAGCCTTTGGCAGTAGACATGTATATGGCCTCTGTCCTCGGGAGCCATCCGATAGTCCACTCAACCTGCCCTGCTTTGAGAGATTTCAAATGAGATATCCATGCTTCAAACCCCTCTGGTGTGTTTTAATCCTTTACCCTTTCTTCGTAACTGGTAATGAAATTATTTGGGCTCGATCCATAACTCATGAATCTGGGATGGTGGCGAAGATGCTCGATCATCCACATTTGTAGGAGGATATTGCAACCTTCAAAGAACTGAGCCCTGGCTTTGCATAAAGTCAACGCACGATAGATATCCGCCAGTACCAATGGGGCAAGTGTATGATCTTTCATGGTAGTGATGGTTTGCGCAATTCTAGCCATACGAATATCCACTATCCCTTTCTCGTTTAGGAAAACCATTATCCCCAAGAAGGCCACAATAAATGCAAACCGGCGATGAAATTTCCAAAGAACCTTATCTTGCTTGTTGCTCAACCCCTTTTCATGCGCTTCAAAACCAGAAAAGTGCCCAAACCTGAAATATAAGAAACGGAAAGCACAACACCCGTCACTTACGCGGTTTTTACTTATCTGCTTACTAATTTTCAGCAGGTCAAAAAACTTGTGCACTGACGGAGCCCTTGGAAATATAAGTTGTTGCTTCCTCAGATCTCGTCCAAACTAAATGTACCCGACTATCTCCACCACAGTAGGGGTAATCTCAAAGTCTGAGAAGCGAAAAACATTACGGGCGGGGTCCTAGAAAGTTATCATAGCCTTGATCAAATCGACCCGTGATTGAATATCCCAGATGTCTATAAGATCACCCAGCTACTTTCTCACCCATTTCTGACCATCTTGATCTAAATCATTCCACCACATGCGTAAATGTACCCCGAGCCTGCTCCCTGACCACTTCCGGTGGGTCTTGGATAATATCCATGCGTTCCTGTAAAAAGGGTAGGTAGGGCTGACTTTATTGGACCCTTTTTGAAAAATGATTTCTAAATTTTAAAGTAAAAGACTATAACGACCTGACCGGTTGTATTGAGTACCAGCGCTCCGTTCAACAGTCGGAGGCCATGAACAGCTTCATTTCGGGTGTTATGACTTGTCCGCATGGTCGGAACTAAAATAAAGTGAAAATTCTCATTTCAGAAGCTTAAAGTTGAAAGAATGAACTAGGATTGGATTTTTGAGTAAACGATCTCGGAATCAGGATCTGAAGGTTCCAGCAGGTTCGTATGATGATATCGGACTTGGACGTATGCCCGGTTCAGGTTTTGGATAAACCGGGAGCGTTTTGGCGCCTATTGTGGAAGTTAGCATTTTAGAAGAAATTTCATGAGTTTAGATTGAAGAACATTTTAGTGTTATCAATGTTAGTTTGGGATTTTGAGACTGTGAATAGCTCTGTATGGTGATTTTGGATTTGGGGGCGCGATCGGAAGTGAATTCGGAGGTCCGTAGGTCATTTTAGAGCCATTTGGCTAAAGACAGAAATTTGAATGTTTTTAAGAAGTTTGACCGGAGGTTGACTTTTTGGTATCTGGGTCGGAATCTGATTCCAAAAGTTGGAGTGGGTCCGTAATGTCAAATATGACTTGTGCGCAAAATTTGAGGTCAATCGGACGTGATTTGATAGGTTTGAATCGGGGTGTAATTCATGGTTTTAGCGTTGTTTGTTATGATTTGAGGCCTCGAGAAAGTACGTAATGTGTTTTTGGGATTGGTTGGTATGATTGGTTGGGGTCCTAAGGGCCTCGGGTGGGTTCCAGGTGGTATTTCCGCTTCTGCGGAGATGGGACCACAGAAGCGGCCCCGCAGAAGTGTGAAAGAAGCCGCAGAAGCGGTTAGGAGGGAGGCAGCCCAGGACCGCAGAAGCGGACCTCTATCCGCAAAAGCGGAACTGCAAAAGCGGTTAAGCTATCTCAGAAGCGAAAAAGGGCTGGAGCCTAGGGACCGCAGGAGCGGGATCGCGAAAGCGGGATTTTTCCGCAGAAGCAGAAATCCCTAGAGGCAGAATATCATTTTAAAGTCGGGGATTGGCCATTTCTCTCATATTTCTCATGGCTTGGGGCGATTTTGGAGAGCTTCAAGGAGGGGATTTTCGCCATCTATGTTAAGGTAAGTTATCCCCACCACTTCGAGTTGAATATATCAATTGTACATGGATTTAAACATGGAAATTAGAGTAAATATTGAGGTTTTGGTTGAAAACCTAGAAAATTTTAATCTTAGATGTTGATCATGATTTTGAGTATGGAATTAAGAGAAAATAATATATTTGAGTTCCCAAGGTCATGGGTAACCTTTATCTTCGAGAAATTTCGGATTCCGGGCACGTGGGCCCGAGGGCATTTTGGTCAACCTTTCGTTCGGAGTTAAGAATTGTTATAAATTAGTTTGTAATGAATATTTGAGAATATATTAATGGATTTGCGTAACCATTGGCTAGTCTTGGAGCGTGGTGCATCAATTGGAGCCTTCGGAAGAATGTAGAATGCCGATTATGGATATTCGAAGCGAGGTGAGTCTCCTTTCTAATCTAGTGAGGGGGAATTTACCCCATAGGTGAAGTAAATGATTATGTGCCCCTATTTGTGGGGGCTACGTACGCACGAGGTGACGAGAGTCCGTGCATAGCTACTATCATGTTATTGTCCGGGTAGTCTAGGACCCAAAAATCATGTTATACATGGATTATAGTGAACCCATTTATGGGTTGAACTGCCTAAATCACATTAAATTAGTAAATGAATTTCAAATGGATTAAGCTTCATTTCTTAAAATTGTTAAAGGAGAATTGGTTTTATTTGAATAAATATTCCTCGATAAGCTCTTATTTGACTGATTGAGCATGTATTCTTATGTGTACCTGCGTCGCATGCATGATTCGCGAGCAGGGTATGTGTTTATTTATGGAACGGGCCGAACGACTCGGCAGATTAAATAGATGCATCTATGGTACGGGCCGCTCGACCCTCGGCAGTGCACAATTTACATTTATATTGGAGCGGGTCGTCGACCTCGGTTTGATTTGCGCATGCTTATCTATTACTTGAAAATTGTAAATGTGGAATTGGCCCTACGTGGCTTTATATAAACTAATAAGATAATAAACAATAAACCTTGGAAGCCTTTGATTTATTATTGAAGGTGTCTACCTATTTTCTAGCTTCACAATTTGAACTTTTATATAAATCCATGACTATCCTCGCACTTATAGAATACTGTTAATTGACCTCTAGTGAGTGTCGAAGTTGTCCATCTCGTCTTTACCCCTTCGGGATTAGGCGGGATACTCACTGAGTATACGTTGATTACGTACTCATACTACACTTCTGTACATTTTTGTTGTACATGTATATATACCTCTAGCAGCCTATTAGGCATAGCAGCATGAATGACGCTGGGACTAGGTGAGATGCATCACTCGAGGTGACCGCAGCTAGGGTAGTCCCTTCCAGTGTACTGTATTTACTTTCCGTCCCATGTACTTGTGACACCGGGTTCTGGGATGGTTTGGAGTATTGTATTAATTGCTTAACCTTTAAATTTGATTTGAAAATATATTCTTTAAAATTTCTAAATAATGAAGGAAAAATTATGTATTCCGAAAGTGTTAAAACGATACTAACTTAAAGTATTTGAGTTGGCTGGCCTGACAATACTGTCCAGCGCCACCACGACCCTTAGTGGATTTTGGGTTGTGACAACATGGTATCAGAGCACTACGTTCCCGTCAATCTCACGAGTCATGAGCAAGTCTAGTAGAGTCTCGCGAATCGGTACGGAGACGTCTGTATATATCCTCGGGAGGCTGCAGGACTGTTAGGAGTACTTCCCTTCTTGATTTCCTTATTGTGCGGTTCGATTCCTTTGAGACGTATGCCTTTGATTCCTTTTCACTCAATCTTACGCGATGCGAGCGCTTGTCATAAATCGAAAATTGAAGGATTGTAATGGCACTACAAATGTGGTGCGGGATGATTTTCCCCGGTATAGTTGATTGGACCATTATAGTCGCATTTTGAGGGATATTTTATTGTTTTAACTCAGTAACAGAACTTCTACGAGCCTTGAGGCTAGGCACAGGTTGCCATGATGCTTATGAGCAGTTATTTCGCAGTGTTGTTGTGATGGTGGGACGTATGCCCATGGGTCGGGCAATGAATGAATTGAAGGGAGATTTACTCAGTGTGTAATCAAGGGATTCGGTATTTTATTCCCGGCAGGGGAAGTCAAACGAACTGAGGATGGTCAGAAGTGGACTGGTGGAAGTAATGAAACATGGTGATTGTAAACGTACTGGATTTCTCCTCTCCATTGGGGTGATGTCGTCCTAATTAGACGTACTAAGTTTGTCGATATTATAATCTGCTACAATTCGCCTTTATGGTAGGATATTGTGAACTAGTATTGGAGCTACGATTGTCGGATATCGCATGGTGCAGTGGTTTAAGATTGAATCTGAATTTCTAATGTTGACGGGTTGATAAAGATGACCTTTGGAAAGGTTTAAAGTTAGTAACAATGGTGGGTTCAAGTGCCACGAAGGTAGATTTTATCTGAGGCAACAATTGAGCAGCAAAGTATGGAGAAGGACATGTGGGAAGTGTCAGGTGGTTCTTAAAACTTCTAGGAGGCCAAGTATGAGGAGCAAGGTCGAGTGGTTAATAATAAAGATGAGTTACGCCAAAGTGGGAGAGTGGCGGGTATTTCATATGCGCTTGGTAGTAGGATGACTACGAGCTTTAAAGAGAGTTTGCATCGAGTTGGGGATTTTAATGATTGGTGATTGAAGCCTGCGGGTATGATGTGAAGTATGGGCTATTATGCGGCAGAAGATTGATATGGCATAAAAGAGCTGCTTGAAGTGGAGGAGGGTACAATATAACCCTGAATTTGGAAGGATGTTGCCGCGCATTTAGTTGATGTCCGCGAGGGGCGAATGGACTTGTGCAACGGGAAGGTGATCTCGGAAGAAGGATGGGCTATTGGTGTCATAGTAAATGTACCCGGTGCAGCAGCGTGGGAAGATATCGGGAGGTGATTCTCCTAGGTGGGTTATTCCCCGTGAGCAGGTTAGCGGTCGCGTGGTTGGAAAAGCTTCTGCAAAGAATTATATTGGTTGTGCAACAAAGAGATCAGTCGTGCGAATGTGGTTAATGATTCAGAATATGAAAGATGGGGATTTACAGGTAGATTCCGGGAAATTTTGATAACTTATGACGGTAGGTTATGTCAATAAGAGGTAAAAAGGTCGGGCGAACTCAAGAATGGTAAAATGATGGCTTCAAGCTAAGTGGGAGAGTCCCACCGCCTGTGATTGGGCTGTATGATTAACTACTTGCATGATTTCTGGTTATTAGCATATTGATGGATTATCTCAGCTATGAGAAAAGACCATAAGTGGTAATTCGAGCAAATGAATTGTTGGAGGCATGCGATGGTTGGCCTTATTGGCTCATGTCCGGACTTGGAAAAAGGTTCAGGACTTATGCCTTATATGGATACAAGTTTCAGAGGAAGTGATTTCACCGGGTGCTTCGCCGAGAGAGTATTCGTGTGTTATAAGATTTACGGGGTGAATTATATTTGGGACCAAGTCAGAGTGGGTGGCTCTCAGCAATGGTCCCAGTGAATTCAGAAGTTAAAGTGTGGTGCCCGATGATTTTGAGCCTATAAGTACAGTTAAGAATCAAGCTCTGTAGCAGCTTATGAGAAGATGCCCATAATGTTCTATGATGTGCTACCTTGTGGTATAGCATTTGAGAAATGTGAAATAATTCGTGATATTTGAGACAACATGGTCTTGCAATTCAAGGTCACTCGGGGAGAGTGTAGAAGGGCTATGTTATGTGTTGAAGAGAGTTAGTATTAATTCCAAAGCAATCAAGGATAAATTGGAAGGAAAGGGATTGATTAGCCATAGTTGAATTTGGCATGTTGGGGTTTGTGATCCGTTCATTCAGCGTGATCGAGTTATGCGTTTGATTTGTGGCGGTACGTGTAAGGTTTGTCGGCCGCCGTAATTGATAACATTCTAAACCATTCTACGATTGTGGCTCGTTATGTGGAAGCAGATTCTGGAAGGGCTATGGTGGCTTGGACCACTACTTGCAGATTTGCATATTCTATAGTTATGGGAAATTAACTGTGTATTGCTATGATTCTCCTGAAGTGAGTTAAGTGCAAGGTTCTCATATGATGAAAATGTGAAAATGATAATGACTTCGGAGTTATGACAAAAAATTGTGTTCTATCGTATATTGGCATGTTGGGTGTGGTGAGTGGTATGGAAATACGAAGTGAGGATCAAGGTTGCAGTTCAGTATTGACAAGGATGTCATGGGCTCGAACGAGCAAGGAAATGGTTGAATGATTAAAGTAATTTGGGGTTGTCTTCAGTGTCACCTGAGATTGGTGTTTTGTAACGAGGGCTTGTATCATGGTTAATGGTTCTTGATCGCTTATCAGCGTTAGTGCGGTCGGTGGGTTGGTGGTAAGACCCAGTTAATTGTTATGGTAGATTGTGGGAGTGTGTTCCACAGGAAGATTGCATAAATGTGGCACGACGCCACTTGATTGATTAAATATATAAACCAAGTTTGAAGAATTGTGATGATATCATTAAATTGAGAATGGATGCTTGGAGGGCACTCGAATTCTGAGTTGTGGACCGTACTCCGGTTATGATGGTTGTCCTTGTGTGTTACTAAAGGTGGGGAATTAGTATGGACCTTTGAAAGGTCATTGGCTTAATTTGATATGATCAGGATCGACTTGAGGTCGGTTGATGGATTTAAATGTGAATTTGGGCTTTATATCAGGCCAGTTGTGTTCGTTCAGCGAGCGTTCCTTATGGAGGAACAGTCAGGGTGTTATTTTGTCATCAACTATTCCAGGCAATGATGTAATGCACCGTATGATTTGTGAGACGGCTTGGTAAATTTTATGTGTTGAGGTTCCGCGTGGCAATGACACATTATGAGCAAGATGGATCTTGAGATTCTTACCGTATATCGCACATCAGTTGTGCTCGAGTTTTGTAGCTTATCACGTTATATGTCCCCTCGGGGATGGCATTATGCACTTAGCGTGCTTGTGACCTAGATTCGACATTTTATCGCAATGAGCAAATTAGCTCGATGTGTATCTCCTTATGTGAGTTCTACGTGTGGATCGGGTGGCATGCCGCCATAGTTATATTGTGAGGATCGGGTGGCACGCCGCCATGGTTATATTGTGAGGATCGGATGTCACGCCGCCATGGTTATGCTGTGTGGATCGGGTTGCACACCGCAACAGTGTGATGATGAGTGTAGTTTTCTATATGCAAATTTGGTATGTCCTGCATCCTATTTTCCAAGAAAATTCCGTAGTAGTGCGGGGGTTAGGTAATTCCTTCCAGGGTTCGATTTCCGTTTATGAGACTTGTGATCGCATTCGGAGTGGCTTATTGCCTGAGCAGTTCGTACTGGATAAGATGAGATTGTGGGTTGAGGATCAGTGCAACCTAATTATATGAAGTATATGAAGGAGCGAAGATCATTATTTGGTTCAGAATGTGGTAATGTTTCTTGTCAGGAGTATAGACTCGACGGTTGGTTGACTCGGCAGTTGATTATGAATTTTGGCATCTCATCCGTCGTGGCGGTATTGTAATAGTTAGAGTAAGACCTGTGTAGGTCATGAGGTGCAATGGGAGCATCAGATTCGTGGAATTTTGATTAAATTCGAACAGAAATGTTATTGTGGTCCTATGAGTAAAGTGATGCAAAGTGTGAATTCAGCGGAGTTATGCAGTCATGTTTGAGTACATCGTATAGTGATTGATACGGTGATCGTATGTTGGAAACATGCCTGGCATAGAATTCCGGATGTTGGAATTGGGCTCTAAGGCTTATTTGCTTGAATAAAAGGGAATATCTTCAGAATTTATAGAGCTGAGGTGCTCAGCTAAATTGTGGTAGCACGGGAAGGTGCATGCGGTGCTAAACAGTGAATTCAGACTACTTCGGGATAGTTCTCAGCACGTTCGAGGACGAACGTATGTTTAAGTGGGAGAGAATGTAACAACCCAACCGGTCATTTTGAGTACCAGCGCTCCGTTCAGTAGTCGAAGGCCATGAACAGCTTCATTTCGGGTATTATGACTTGTCCGCATGGTCGGAACTTAAATTCAGAAAGATCAGAGTTAAAATTAAGTGAAAATTCTCATTTCAGAAGCTTAAAGTTGAAAGAATAAATAAGGATTGGATTTTTGAGTAAAAAACCTCGGAATCGGGATCTGAAGGTTCCAATAGGTTCGTATGATGATATCGAACTTGGGAGTATGCCCGGTTTGGATTTTGGATAAACCGGGAGTATTTTGGCGCCTATTGTGGAAGTTAGCATTTTAGAAGAAATTTCATGACTTTACCTTGAAGAGCATTTCAGTGTTATCAATGTCCATTTGGTATTCTGAGACTGTGAATAGCTCTGTATCGTGATTTTGGATTTGGGGGCGCGATCGGAAGTGAATTCGGAGGTCCGTAGGTCGTTTTATAGCCATTTGGCTAAAGACAGCAATTTGAATGTTTTTGAGAAGTTTGACCAGATGTTGACTTTTTGATATCGGAGTCGGAATCCGATTTCGGAAGTTGGAGTAGGTCTGTTTTTATGTCAAATATGACTTGTGCGCAAAATTTGAGGTCAATCGAACGTGATTTGATAGGTTTAAACATCGGAAGTAGAAGTTGGAAAGTTCAAAGTTCATAAAGCTTGAATCGGGGTGTAGTTCATGGTTTTAGCATTGTTTGTTATGATTTGAGGCCTCGTGCAAGTCCGTAATGTGTTTTGGGATTGGTTGGTATGATTGGTTGGGGTCCCGGGGGCCTCGGGTGGGTTCCAGGTGGTTAACGGATCAAGAATGGATTTGAGAAAAAACTGAGGTTGCTGGTTGCTAGTATTTCCGCTTCTGCGGAGATGGGACCGCAGAAGCGGCCCCACAGAAGCGTGAAAGAAGCCGCATAAGCGATTAGGAGGGAGGCAGTCCAGGACCGCAGAAGCGGACCTCTATCCGCAAAAGCGGAACCGCAAAAGCGGTTAAGCTATCGTAGAAGCGAAAAAGGGCTGGAGCCCAGGGACCGCAGAAGCGGATTATTTTCCGCAGAAGCGGGATCGCAGAAACGCGATTTTTCCGCAGAAGCAGAAATCCCTGGAGGCAGAATATCATTCTAAAGTCGACGATTGGCCATTTCTCTCATATTTCTCATGGCTTGGGGCGATTTTGGAGAGCTTCAAGGAGGCGATTTTTGTCATCTATGTTAAGGTAAGTTATCCCCACCACTTTGAGTTGAATATATCAATTGTACATGGATTTAAACATGGAAATTAGAGTAAATATTGAGATTTTGGTAGAAAACCTAGAAAATTTTAATCTTAGATTTTGATCACGATTTTGAATATGGAATGAAGAGAAAATCATATATTTGAGTTCCTAAGGTCATAGGTAACCTTTATCTTCGAGAAATTTCGGATTTCGGGCACGTGGGCCCGAGGGCATTTTGGTCAACCTTTCGTTCGGAGTTAAGAATTGTTATAAATTAGTTTGTAATGAATATTTGAGCATATATTAATGGATTTGCGTAACCATTGGCTAGTCTTGGAGCATGGTGCATCAATTGGAGCCTTCAGAAGAATGTAGAATGCCGATTATGGATCTTCGGAGCGAGGTGAGTCTCCTTTCTAATCTTGGGAGGGTAAATTTACCCCATAGGTGAAGTAAATGATTATTTGCCCCTATTTGTGGGGGCTACGTACGCACGAGGTGACGAAAGTCCGTGCATAGCTACTATCATGCTATTGTCCGGGTAGTCTAGGACCCAAAGAACATGTTATATATGGATTATAGCGAACCTATTTACGGTTTGAATTGCCTAAATCACATTAAATTAGTAAATGAATTTCAATGTAATTATGCTTCATTTCTTAAAATCGTTAAAGGAGAATTGGTTTTATTTGAATAAATATTCCCCGGTAAGCTCTTATTTGACTAATTGAGCATGTATTCTTATGTGTACCTGCGTCGCATGCATGATTCACGGGCAGGGTATGTGTTTATTTCTGGAACAGGCCGAACGCCTCGACAGATTAAATAGATGCATCTATGGTCTGGGCCGCTCGACCCTCGGCAGTGCACAATTTACATTCCTGTTGGAGCGGGCCGTCGACCTCGGCATGATTTGCGCATGTTTATCTGTTACTTGAAAAT
>MU691470.1:49924-95661 GCA_026770625.1 Nicotiana glauca
TGTGTGTGTCACGACCCAAAACTAACCTTGTCGTGATGACGCCTATCATGGTACTAGGCAAGCCGACACATTACCAAAACAAATCGATATTTTCATTTCAAAGATAATTCCAAAGCTATTTAATATATAAACTTCATAAAGGATTTCAAATCAAAATAAAAGTGGGTAAAAGAAAGTCCGACATCGGGGTGTCACTAGTCATGAGCATCCACTAAAACCGTCTGACAATATCAAGACCAACATAGTCTGGAAATAACAGAATACAACTAAGGAAAGATAAAGAGGGAGGAAAGTAGGGTTGCGATCGTCGGGCAACTACCGTGCTAACTCCTATGGATCTGCAACTGAATAATCAACACCCGTTACCGTGTCCAGAAATGCCTGGATATACACACAAGATACATGGAGTAACGTGATTACGCCAACTTTGTAAGTAACAACAGTATATAAAGACTGAGAATTAGTGACGAGCACTAATTCAAGTAAAGTTCATATCCCAAAAACTCAGTAAAATACGGAACGCTTTTAAAACCATAGTTTGAATCAACTCACCTTATTTAAATCCATTTCCAGTAAAATAATTTGAAAACATTTTTCAACAGTTTTTGAAAAAAGGTTCAATGCAAAAAGTGAGCAAAATGATGAAATTGTAAATAGCCGCTCGGGCAAACCTCACCATCACTCATATACAACCCCTCAAGCAAACCTCACCATCACTCTGCATTCGACACTCGACACTCGCACTTAGTAGGTACCTGCGCTCACTGGGGGTGTGCAGACTTCGGAGGGGCTCCTTCAACCCAAGCACTATAACAAGCCAAATCATGGCATAAATCTGTCACGATCCCGATTCTCCCTCCGTAAATCATCGTGACGGCACCTAGTCTCTACGATTAGGTAAGCCTAAATTGCAGAAGAAAACCAATTTATGTAAAAAAAAAAAAAAACAAATTAAAACTATGAGTAAGTTAATAGACAACTTCTAAATGTGCCGCTCGGCATACACAATATTACATTCTCAAAACCAGTACATAAATCCAAGACCCAAAAATACATGAATCACAAGCTAAGAAACACCACATATCTCTAATTCCAGAATGTCTAACAAGAACGGAATACAGAAGGGCTAATACTAAACAACAAGAATAGAAAGAGACTCCTCAGTTTCGCCTCGCCTCAGAGGTGATAGGACTGAGTTGAAGTACCTGGATCTGCACATGAAAAACATGCACAGGAAGAGCATGAGTACACTACAACGGTACTCAGTAAGTGCCAAGCCTAACCTTGGTTGGGTAGTGTCGACGAAGTTCAGGGCCCTACTAAGGTTAAATAAGATATAAGGTTTAACAGTATGAAATAAACAGTGTAAATAAGTACAACAATAAAGAAAAATAGCACAGGATATGAAGGACACCAACAACTATTACAGAGGCAAGTAAACACAGAAGGAGAATACAGCTCAGCACCAAAATAACATCCGGGGATCTCCCAAGATAACGTCCTGTAGTTCCCAAATATAAATATCATATCCAGTAGATCTTCCGGGTGTAGTTCCATAGTCTAACTCCTAAATGCGCGGGGATCTACTAGAATACTACATCCGTAGTCCCAAATATAAATACTCAGTATTGGGGAATCTACCGGGTGCAATCCCGTAGTTCTATTGTAAAAGTACAGGGAGATCTTCCGAAATGAAATTCCGTAGTCCCAAAATAAATACACATCAGCAACAAGAACTCAATTCAATAAATTTCATACTAAGGTAAAGCAGATAATCCTAATATAGCATGCTTCACGTGATACAAATAAGGCAGTTAAGGCAAATAAAGCAGTTTAGTCAAGTAGACATGCTTCTCAAGGCTAACAACACGCTTAATTTCCAAATAGTGTAAGTAAGAAAAGGAAGAACACAATTCAAGGCTATTTTTAATGAAAAACTATATTTCCCAACAATTAGCACAAGTACGCGCTTGTCACCTCACGCACAAGGCATTTCAATTATCACAATATCAATCCTAAGGGAAAGATCCCCCCACAAGGTTAGACAAGCCACTTACCTTGAACCGGCTGGATTGTCAACCCAAAACCATGTTCTTGCCGCGAGTATTCGACTTCAAATGGACCAAATTTATTCAATTAAATTCAAGTAACTGATTCTACATTTAAATTCTAAGCTAATACGCGAAATTAGATAAAATAACCAAAATGCCCTCGGGCCCACATCTCGGAATCGGATAAAATTTATATTTCCCAGAACCTCACACTCTTACAAGTTAATACATACCAAGAACACTGAAATCGGAGCCCAAATGACCCCTCAAATTCTCATTTCAAAGTCTCTTAATCCCTAACCCTATTCCCACAATTACTACTGATTTTCCTTAATTTTTCATGCTTAAATTGATAAAAATCATTCAAATAACGTGTTTAGGGACAAAGACCTCACTGCAATGAACTCCTCCAAAAATCCCTCTTGAAAAGTGCTTCCCAAGCTTCTTCCCGTTTGAAAAAGATAAGAAATCGCTAAATTTTTCGAAGGCAAGGATTTATATGATCTGCCCAACGATTACCGCATTTGTGGGCCTTGGGATCGCTTCTGCTGTCCCGTATCTCTGAAACTCGGTAACATCTGCGACATTTCATTATAGGAACTTTCCGTACCTACGACTACATCACCACAGATGCGGTGCCGCTTCTACGGTTACCTGACCGCATCTGCGATCGACTCCCTTTTGCCTTAAAACCGCTTTTGCGACCACTAAGCCGCTTCTGCGGCGCCGCACCTGTGGAACCCAAACCGAAAGTGCAGTTATGACAGAACCAGCAGCTGAAGCTGCAACTTTAACCCCAAATTTCCTCCGTCAACCACCCGAAATTATCCTGAGGCCCCCCGGGACCTCAACCAAAGGCACCAACAAGCCTAATACCACTGTCCAAACTTGTACCCATTCTTAAAACACCTAAAACAACATCGAAACCTCAAATTAACCATGGATTCAAGTCTAATAACTCCAAATCTCTCAAAATACACTTTCGATCAACAAGTCTATCAAACCTCGTTCGAATGACCTAAAATTTTGCACACACGTCACATTCAACACTACGGAGCTACTCCAACATCCGGAATTCCATTCCGACCCTCGAATTTAGAGACTTAAAAAATACATCTTTAGGCATTTCAAGCCTAAATTAGCTACGAACCTCCAAAACATAATCTGACCACGCCTCTAGCCCGAAATCACCCAACGGAGCTAACGGAACCATCAGATTTCCATTTCGAGGCCGTCTTCACACTGTTCCGACTATGGTCAGATTACCAAGACTTAAGCTCTTATTTAGGGACTAAGTGTCCCAAAACTCTCCGAAATTTAGAAATCGAACATCCCGGGAATTTAAAATAGCATAAATAAACACAGGGAAAGCAGTAAATAGGAGATTAGGGCGTAAATTCTGAAAAAGACTGGTCGGGTCATTACATCCTCCCATACTTAAACATTCGTTCATCCTCGAACAAGCACAAGGACATACCTGAAGTAGTGAAAAGTTAAGGGTACTGGCTGCGCATATCCTTCTTAGTCTCCCAGGTCGCCTCCTCGACCGGCTGACCCCGTTACTGAACCTTTACTGATGCAATGTTCTTTGACCTCAACTTCCTAACCTGCCTGTTTAATATTGCCACTGGCTCCTCAACATAAGACAGATCCTTTTCCAACTGGACTGAGCTGAAATCTAACATGTGCGAAGGATCACCGTGATACATCCGGAGCATCAAAACATGAAATACCGGATGAACTCCTACCAAGCTGGGAGGTAAGGCAAGCTCATAAGCAACCTCCCCAATACGTCTCAATATCTTAAAAGGGCCAATAAACCTCGGACTCAACTTCCCCTTCTACCCAAATCTCATAACGCCCTTCATAGGCAAAACCCAAAGCAGAACCCGCTCTCCAACTATGTAGGAAACATAACGAACCTTCCGGTCCACGTAACTCTTTTGTCTGGACTGGGCTGTACAGAATCTATCCTGAATCACCTTGACTCTAGCCAAAGCATCCTGAACCAAGTTGGTGCCTAATAATCTAGCCTCACCCGGCTCGAACCAACCCACCGGAGACCTACATCGCCTACCATATAAGGCCTCGTACTGTTCCATATGAATGCTGGACCGATAGCTTTTGTTGTAGGCAAACTCCGCCAATGTTAAGAACTGATCCCAAGAACCCCCAAACTCAATCACACATGCACAGAGCATATCCTCAAGAATCTAAATAGTACGCTCGGACTGTCCGTCCGTCTGAGGGTGAAATGTTGTGCTCAACTCTACCCGAGTATCCAACTCCTAATGTACGGCTCTCTAGAATCGTGATGTGAACTGAGTACCTCTGTCTGAAATGATGGAAACTGGAATACCATGTAGACGGACAATCTCCCGGATGTAAATCTCCACCAACTACTCTGAGGAATAGGTAGTACACACAGGGATGAAATGCGCGGACTTGGTCAGCTGATCCACAATAACCCAAATGGCATCAAAATTCTTCAAAGTCTGTGGGAGCGATACGAAGTCCATGGTGATCCGCTCCCACTTCCACTGCGAAATCTCTATCTACTGAGGCAATCCACCCGGTCTCTGGTGCTCATAATTCACCTACTGACAATTAAGGCACCGAGCTACAAACCCAACTATATCTTTCTTCATCCGCCTCCACCATTAGTGCTGCCTAAAATCCTAATACATCTTTGCGGCACCCGGATGAGTGGAATACTACAAACTATGGGCCTCCTCTAGGATCAACTCCCAAAGCCCATCAATATTGGGTACACAAAGTCGACCCTGCATCCTCAATACTCCGTCATCACTTAAAGTCACATCTTGAGCATCGCCATGCAATACTTTTTCCTTGAGGACAAGCAAATAAGGGTCATCAAACGCTCCTGGATACGATCAAATGAGGAAGACCGAGAGACCACACAAGCTAGAACCTGACTGGGCTCCAAAAGATCCAATCTCACAAACTGGCTGGCTAAGTCCTGAACATCCATCGTCATAGGCCTCTCTGCTGCTAGTAAATAAGACAAACTCCCCAAACTCTCTACCACGTGGCTCAAAGTATCGGCCACCACATTGGCCTTGCCCGGGTGATACAAGATAGTGATATCATAATCCTTCAGTAGCTCTAGCCACCTCCTCTGACGCAAATTAAGGTCCTTCTGCTTGAAAAGATGCTGTAAACTCCGGTGATCAGTATAAATCTCACAAGGCACGATGTACAAATAATGATGCCATATCTTCAAGGCATGAACAATGGCAGCTAACACAAGATCATGGACAAGATAATTCTTCTCATGTATCTTCAACTGTCTAGATGCGTAGGCAATCACCCTACCGTCCTGCATTAATACCGCTCCAAGGCCAACACTCGAGGCATCACAATAGTCACTATAAGACCCCAAATCGGTAGGCAATATCAAAACTGGGGTTGTAGTCAAGGATGTCTTGAGCTTCTGAAAGCTCTCCTCGTACTCTTCCATCCACTGGAATGGAGCACCCTTCTGGGTCAGTTTGGTCATATGTGTTGCATTAGATGAAAACCCCTGAATTAATCGACGGTAATAACCTACCAAGCCAATAAAATTATGGATCTCTGTAGCTGAGGATGGTCTAGGCCAGCCCTCCACGGCCACCACTTTCTTCGGATCCACCTGAATACTCTCTCTCAAGACCACGTGACCGAAGAACACCACGGAATCCAACCAAAACTCACATTTTGAGAACTTAGCATACAACTTCTTTTTTCTCAAGGTCTAAAGCACTGTCGTCAGGTGCTGCTCATCATTATCAATAAAAACAATCATGAATGAATCAATATTTGGCCGAAAAACACTGTGCATCAGATGCATAAAGGCTGTTGGGGCATTAGTCAGCCTAAATGACATAACAAGGAACTCGTAATGACCATACCGACTCCCAAATCTTCAACCGATGATAGCCTGAATGCAAGTAAATCCTAGAAAACACACAAGCACCCTGTAACTGGTCAAACAGGTCATCAATACGAGGCAAAGGATAACGGTTCTTAACTATTACCTTTTTCAACTGGCGATAATCAATTCACATACGCATAGAACCATCCTTCTTCTTCACAAATAAGACAAGAGCAACCCAAGGCAATACACTAGACCAAATGAAACCCTTATCAAGTAATTCTTGCAACTTCTCCTTCAACTCCTTTAACTAAGGAGGAGCCATATGGTATGGAGGGATAGAAATGGGTTGAGTGCCCGACAACAGATCAATATCCCTATCGGCGGCGTGCCCAGAAGATTAGCTGGAAACACATCAGAGAAATCCCGTACTACAGGGACTAAATAAATAGAAGGAGTATCCATAATGACAGCACTCACATAAGCTAGATACGTATCACAACCTTTCTCGACCATACGTTGAGCCTTAAGGAAAGAAATAACTCTACTAGAAGTGTGACCTAAAATAACCCTCCATTCAACACGCGGTGCACCTGGCATAGCCAATGTCACAGTTTTGGCGTGACAATAAAGAATAGCATAATGGGGCGACTACCATTCCATTCCCAAGATAACATCAAAATCAACCATGCTGAGGAATAACAATTTGGCTCTGGTCTCAAAACCACTAAGAACAAACACACACGACTGATAAACGCGGTCCACAATATGAAAATCTCCCACATGAGTAGAAACATAAATAGGGGAACTCAAAGAACCCCAATATACACCCAAATACGGAGCAAAATAAAAAAGCATAAGAATAAGTGGATCCTGGATCGAATAGAACCGATACATCTCTGTGACAGACTAATATAGTACCTGTAATGACAGAATTGGAAGCGACGGCCTTAGTATGGGCTGAAAGAGCATATTATCTGGCCTGTCCTCCTCCTCGAGGGAGATCTCTATCTCCCCGACCTCCACCTCTGGCTGGCTGGGCCGGTGGGGTAGCAAGTGGTGCAGGGACCATAGCCTGAGAACTCTGCGGGGCATGCTGCGGCTGAGGAGTCTGTGGAGGTACACCCCTCCTAAGTTTGGGGATATCCCTCACCATATGGTGTGTGCCACCACATTAAAAACAAGCTCTTGGAGGACGTGGTGGTTGTGACTAGCTCAGGCCAGGTCTGCTGGACTGACTACTGGAAGAACCCGCGCAGGAGGTGCACTAGATACTAGAGGTGCATAATAAGGCTCATGAGGCCTAAATGGAGCTAGAATAACACTGGCTTCTGGAAGATCTTAATGAATGGGATGGCTTATATAACCCCTAACATGATGACCTGCAGCTGGGGCACAGGCACCAGAATAATGGCCCAACTCTCGAGACCTCTTAGCCTCACTCTCCTCTTTATCCCTAGCATGCATACCCTCAATCCTCCTAAAAATGCTCACCACCTGCTGATTAGATATATCCATCTCTAAATCACGAGCCATGCTAGACCTGATGCTGGGAATAATCCACTCAATAAACTGGTGAACCTTCTTACGAACCGTAGAGACCAAAGCTGGTACATGTCTAGCCAAGTCGGTGTAACGAACAGCATACTCTGAGACCGTCATAGTACCCTGGCGCAAATTCTCAAACTCCGCATGCCAGGCGTCCCTAAGTCTTTGGGGTACATACTCCCTTGTGAACATATCTAAAAACTGGGCCCAAGTCAGGGAAGAGCCTCATCCGGACTCTCTAACTCATAAGCATGCCACCACTAATAGGCGGATCCTCGAAGCTGGAGTAGTGAAGGAAACCCCGCTCGATCTTGATATGACCATAATATGGAGGATACGGTAGCACTCCTCAAGAAATCCAAGGGCATCCTATGAGGTTAGTCCACTAAAATTTGGAGGCTGATACTTTTTGAACCTCTCAAGCCTCTTCTGCTCCTCCTCTGAAGCTATTGCCCTCTCCTCGGGATGAGCTAGGGCTACCGGCGGTACTGGAATAGCCTCTGGAACCTAATCAACATGCACTCGCTACTCAGGTATGCGAGCGGCGGGAGTTTATGCTCCTCCCCTGACCTAGGATATAACTTTAGTAAGTGCTTCAACCCTGCCTGAGCTAGAGTGGTGTACATGGTCATAAATTGTGCCAAAGTCTCCTGGAGTGCTGGAGTAGTAGTGGCAAATGCATCAGGTGTCTGGACTCCGGTTAGTACTGCAGGGGGTACCTCGGCGGTAGCTCGTGTGGGTGCTCTGGCTCCACCACGAGCGCGTCCTCGGCCTCTACCTGCCCCCAGCTTCTGACGGCTCCAGTAGAGGGCTCGGGTGCCTAGTCATCTTGAGTAGCACGTGTCCTCACCATCTATGAGAGAATAGAAGACAGAAGTTTAGAATCATGATATCAAAAATCTCTCACGATAAGGAAATCAAATAAAAGGGAATTTTCCTAATAGTTACATAGCCTCTCGTAGATAAGTAAAGACGTCGCAGAACTGATCAGTGAGACTCTAATAAATCGACTTATGATTCATGACTCCTATGAACCTAGAGCTCTGTTACCAACTTGTTACGACCTCGGTTCGCCCTCCGTGAACCATCGTGATGGCACATAATCTCTACAACTAGGTAAGCCTAAATTGTGGAAGAAAACCAATTTACGTAAAAAAAAAAATAAAACAAATTAAAACCATGAGTAAGTTAATAGACAGCTTCTAAATGTGCCGCTCGGCATACATAATTTTAAATTCTCAAAACCAGTACATAAATCCAAGACCCGTAAACCCATGAATCACAAGATAAGAAACACTACACAGATCTAACTCCAGAATGTCTAACAAGAACAGAATACAGAAGGGCTAATACTGAACAACAAGAAGAAAGAAACTCCTCGGTCTGCGGATGCGGATGCAGCGAATATACCTCTAAGTTGCTATAGTAGTCGCCTCGCCTCAGGGGTGATGGGACTGAGTGGAAGTTCCTGGATCTGCACAGGAAGGGCATGAGTACACCACAACAGTATTCAGTAAGTGCCAAGCATAACCTCGGTTGGGTAGTGACGAAGAAGGTCAGGGCCCTACTGAGGTTAAATACGATATAAGGTTTAACAACGTGAAATAAGAAGTGCAAATAAGTACAACAATGAATAAAAATAGCAAGGATATGAAAGACATCAACAGCTATTATAGAGGCCAGTAAACACAAAAGGAGAATACAGCTCAACACCAAAATAACATCTGGGGATCTCCCAGGATACCGTCCTGTACTCCCCAAATATAAATATCATATCTGGTGGATCTCCTGGGTGCAGTCCCGTAGTCCAACTCGTAAATGTGTGGTGATCTCCCGGAATACCACATCCATAGTCCCAAATATAAATACTCAGTACTAGGAAATCTACCGGGTGCAATCCCGTAGTTCCAATAAAAGTGCAGGGGGATCTCCCGGAATGAAATTCCGTAGTCCCAAAGTAAATACACATCAGTAACAAGAACTCATTTCAATCAATTTCATACCAAGGTAAAGAAGATAATCCTAACCTAGCATGCTTCACGTAATACAAATAAGGCAGTTAAGGCAAATAAAGCAATTTAGTCAAGTAGACACGCTTCTCAAGGCTAACAATACGCTTAATTTCCAAATAGTGTAAGTAAGAAAAGGAAGAACACAATTCAAGGCTATTTTTAATGAAAAACTAGATTTTCCAACAATTAGCACAAGTACGCGCTTGTCACCTCACTCACAAGGCATTTCAATTATCACAATATCAATCCTAAGGGAAAGATCCCCCCACAAGGTTAGACAAGCCACTTACCTTGAACCGGCTGGATTGTCAACCTAAAACTACGTTCTTGCCGCGAGTATTCGACTTCAAATGGACCAAATTTATTCAATTAAATTCAAGTAACTGATTCTACAATTAAATTCTAAGCTAATACGCGAAATTAGGTAAAATAACCAAAATGCCCCTCGGGCCCACATCTCGGAATCGGGTGAAATTTATATTTCCCAAAACCTCACACTCTTACAAGTTAATACATACCAAGAACACTGAAATCGGAGCCCAAATGACCCCTCAAATTCTCATTTCAAAGTCTCTTAATCCCTAACCCTATTCCCACAATTACTACTGATTTTCCTTAATTTTTCATGCTTAAATTGATAAAAATCATTCAAATAACGTGTTTAGGGACAAAGACCTCACTGCAATGAACTCCTCCAAAAATTCCTCTTGAAAAGTGCTTCCCAAGCTTCTTCCCGTTTGAAAAAGATAAAAAATCGCTATTTAGTCAAATAGACATGCTTCTCTAGGCTAACAGCAGGCTTAATTTTCAAATAGTGTAGGCAAGAAAAGGAAGAACACAATTCAAGGCTATTTTTAATGAAAACCCAGATTTTCCAATAATTAGCACAAGTATGCGCTCGTCACCTCACGCACAAGACATTTCAATTATCACGATATCAATCCTAAGGGGAAAGGTCCCCCACACAAGTAGACAAGCCACTTACCTCGAACCGGCTCGATTGTCAACCGAAAACCACGTTCTTGCCACGCGTATTCGACTCCAAATGGCCCAAATCTATTCAATTAAATTTCGTAACATAAATAACACTTCTAGTAACTGATTCTACAATTAAATAATAAGCTAATACGCAAAATTCGGTAAAAGGACCAAAATACCCCTTGGGCCCATGCCTTGAAATTGGGTGAAATTTATATTTCCCAGATCCTCACACTCTCACGAGTTCATACATACCAAGAATACTGAAATCAGAGCCCAAATGATCCCTCAAATTCTCATTTCAAAGTCTCTTAATCCCGAGCCCTAATACCACAATTACCACTGATTTGCCATAATTTTTCATGCTTAAATTGATAAAAAATCATTTTAATAACGAGTTTAGGGACCAAAGACCTTACCCCAATGAACTCCTCTAAAAATCCCTATCGAAAAGTGCTTCCCAAGCTTCTTCCCATTTGAAAAAGATGAAGAATGGCTAAATTTCGCGAAGGCAAGGATTAATATGATTTGTCCAGCGATTACCGCATCTGCGGTCCCGCATCTGTGAAACCCGATCGTATCTGTGACATTTCATTAAAGGAGGACTTTCCGTACCTGCGACTCCATCACCGCAGATGCGGTGCC
Organism: Nicotiana glauca; assembly: GCA_026770625.1. Classification (NCBI taxonomy): domain Eukaryota; kingdom Viridiplantae; phylum Streptophyta; class Magnoliopsida; order Solanales; family Solanaceae; genus Nicotiana; species Nicotiana glauca. The sequence goes on from MU691470.1 coordinate 61,033, forward strand.
GCTTCTGCGGTTACCTGACCGCATCTGCGGTCGACTCCCTTTTGCCTCAAAACTGCTACGGCGACCACTAAGTCGCTTATGCGGCGCCGTACTTGTTGAACCCAAACTGCAGGAGCCGTTATGATAGAACCAGCAGCTGAAGCTGCATCTTTAACCCCAAATTTCCTCCGTCAACCACCCGAAATCATCCCGAGGCCCCCCGGGACCTCAACCAAAGGCACCAACAAGTCTAATACCACTGTCCAAACTTGTACCAATCCTTAAAACACCTAAAACAACATCGAAACATCAAATTTACCATGGATTCAAGCCTAAGATCTCCAAATTTCTCAAAATACGCTTTCGATCAACAAGTCTATGAAAGCTCTTCCGAATCACCTGAAATTTTGCACTCGTGTCACATTCAATACTACGGAGCTACTCCAACTTTCGGAATTCCATTCCGACCCTCGGATCAAAATCTCACTATCGAACCGGAAACTTCAAAAATTCATCTTTAGGCATTTCAAGCCTAAATTAGCTACGGACCTCCAAAACATAATCCGACCATGCCCCTAGGCCGGATATTACCCAACGGAGCTAATTGAACCATCGGATTTCGATTCTGAGGTCGTCTTCACACTGTTCCGATAATGGTCAAATTTTCAAGACTTAATCTCTCATTTAGGGACTAAGTGTCCAAAAACTCTCCAAAATTCAAAACCGAACATCCCGGCAATTCAAAATAGCAGAAATAAACACGGGAAAAGCCGTAAATAGGGGATCGGGGCATAAATTCTGAAAATGACCAACCGGGTCGTTACAAAATCAATTCGTCCCTCGGCCTAACTCAGTCATAAATCAAGAAAATATGTTGCGGCGTACAGCCCGATCCCATAAATATCCACACAATCAAGCCCTCGGCCTCACATCAATCTCTCTAGCCTCTCGGGCTCTCAGAAAGAAAACAAAGTACTCAGCTCAAATAACATTTATATGATGTATCAAAATAAAGTAATAGAGACTGATTTATGCAATAAATAAGTATAAATATGATTGAGTATAGATTTTCAATCGAAAACAATAAGAGGATAGCAAGAAAAGACCTCTGAGGGTCTAAAAAACTTTGGCAAGGTCTAAACTTGGCATCCAGCCAGATTTACAGAAATTCTTGCTAAAACACGTAGAAGGCATGAAGTTTTAACAAAATATTCAGCTTTACTAGTGATACTGGACGGACCAAGTCACAATCCCCAATGGTGCACGCCCACACACCCGTTACCTAGCATGTGCGTCACCTCAAGATAGTGACATGACATAAAATTCGGGGTTTCATGCCCTCAGAACTAGATTTACAACTGTTACTTACCTCAAACCGCTCAAGTCTCTACTCTGCGATGCTCTTTCCTATCGACTCGGCCTCCAAATACTCTGAATCTATTCAAAACCAATACAATACCATCAGTATACACTAATGGAATGAATTTCACAAGAAAAACTATCAAATTAGACCCAAAACCCGAAATTGGCTCAAACTAGGCCCCTGGGCCCACATCTCGAAATCTGACAAAAATTATAAAACTTGAAAGCCCTTTCACTCACGAATCCATACATATAAAATTTATCAAAATCTGACTCCATTTTGTCTCTCAAATCCTCAGATCAAACTCTCCAAAATCTTAAGCCCTAACCCCTCGTTTTCACCCCTAATTTCCACTAATTAATGGATAAAATAATGGGAAAACACCATAGATAGGAGTGTTTGAGCTCAAGCAACTTACCTCGCTGAAAACCTTGAATCTCCCTTCAAAATCACTCCAAAAGCTTTGAAAACCGACTTGAAAATGAACCAAAATTCGCAAAGTGTTCTATTTATTCTTTCTGCCCAGGCCTTTCGCACATGCGGCTAAATATGAAATTTTTGAGTAAAATTTTAAGTTTCTCCCCTTGGCAAAGGGACATTGTCCTATATTGGAAGAGGAAAAGGTTTTTGATGGGTATATAAGCAATTGCTCTTTTTCTAGCTCATAAAGAGTTGAGAAGAAGGCAAGCCTCGCGCCGTCGTCCCTCGCTTGGCTCGGCTTCGGCTTTGTCTTCGGCTTCGGATTCGGATTTGAATTTGAATTTGGATTTGGTCAAATGATCGATCAATTGATTAATTTTTGGACCAAATTTATTTATTAATAGTAAAATATTAACAGAAATATTATTAAATATGTGTTTTAATAACGGAATATTAATATTAAATCCAATTCAGTTATCCAAATTTTGTTTTTTTATTTTTATAACAGAAAATTAACTACCCTTCAATTTTTCATCTTTATTTTCCCTCTTTATTGTTGAGTAAACAGGCATTTATATTATGGAGTTTATATTGTGGCCGTTTTGCATCAACATCCATTTTGAAGAGTTGCACCTCTTCAGATTCCAACCCAACTTTGGCTATAAATACAAGGCTATTCTGCTCGAATTTCCATATGATTTTCTAAGTTTCTCCTCCTTCTTCTGCATACTTTTAACATCAAACAAAGTAACAGTAAGTGTGATTTGCTACCGAACTTTATGTTCGCTGAAACACTGGGATTTGAAGTACCACTACACCAGTGTGTAATTCGTTCTATCCTGGGAGGAAATAATCCATAACCTTGGGTACTATGAGGGGATTAAATTCCTTAAGGAAACACTGTGAATTCAGTGGGCTCGAATTGATTTCTATCTCTTTACGTTTTCTGTTTATATATTTTTCTACTTTGTTATTTCCAGAACTAGTTTACAAATACAGTTTACTAACAAGCTTAAGGAATTTAATATATTTTCTATATTTGTACTCATTGTTTATTGGAGAGTAAAACGTTTGTGGTTTTGTACTCCATTGGAGATTAAAATCTACGTGATTTTAATGTTTGTGTCATTCTTTTACAGAAATGACTAATGATAATGTGAACGAAGTTGTTCCAACGGTGACTGCCAATGCCTCGATGAGTCGAACAACACTGGCAGCATTGGCACCGTCGGCGAAACCCGAAAAATTTTCTAGGATTGATTTCAAATGCTGGCAGCAAAAGATGTTCTTCTATTTGACTACTCTAAATCTTCAGAAGTTCATCAAGGAAGATGTTCCTGTGCTATCCGATGAAACTCCAGAAATTGAATGCTTTTTTGTGATTGAGGCATGGAAGTACTCAGATTTTTTGTGCAAGAATTATATTCTAAGTGAGCTGGAGGATGCTTTGTATAACATCAACAGTGGCATGGAAACGTCAAAAGAAAGAAACACAAACCCGAAGATGTCGGGTTGAAGAAGTTCATTACTGCAAAGCTTTTGGACTACAAAATGGTAGATAGCAAGTCTGTTATTAGCCAATTCCAGGAATTGCAAGTGATTATTCACGATATCCTTGCTGAAGGTATAAATCAAATTAATACTAATATTGAAAGTAGTAATCTTAGTATTTTTAATAACAAAAATCTCATTGAAGGTCTTGTCATCAATGAAGCATTCCAAGTAGCAGCGATGATTGAGAAGTTGCCTCCTATGTAGAAGGACTTCAAAAACTACTTGAAACACAAATGTAAGGAGATGTCCCTTGAAGATCTCATTGTTCGGTTGAGAATCGAAGAGGACAACGAAGCTAATAAAAAGAGAGGTCGTGGAAACTCAACAATAATGGGAGCAAATATTGTTGAAGATAACAAAATGAGGAAGAAGGTTTCTGGACCGAAATACAACCCAAGCAAGAAGCTGGACCGAAATACAACCCAAGCAAGAAGCGGTTCAGTAGAAATTGCTACAACTGTGGAAAAGTCAGACACAAATCTACAGAGTGTCGTGCTTTGAAGAAAGACAAGAAGAAGGGTAAAGCAAACATGGTTAAAAAGCATAATGATGTTTATGACTCATGTGCCATGCTTTCTGAATGCAACTTGGTGGGTAATCCTAAAGAGTGGTGGATTGATTCTGGAGCCACTTGCCATGTTTGTGCTGTTAGAGAAGCTTTTGCTACTTATGCTCCTGTTGGACCCAATGAGACGCTTTTTGTGGGAAATGCTACAAAGGCAAAGATTGAAGGATGTGGGAAGATATTTTTCAAAATGACTTCCAGCAAAGTGGTGACTTGGAACAACGTCCTTCATGTTTGTGAATACCTAATTTTTGCTCGCTTCTAATTCTCCTACAAGTACTATTATTTGGTTGATTTTTTTCGTTATTTATGCATTTTTATTTCCATTCCTTTATTAAAAATACCAAAAAAATTTAATCTTTTATTTGTATATTGTAGTTTACTTCTTTAAATTATATATACCAAAAAGATTTTCTTTCTACTTGTATGTTTTTTAGGACTAAATATGATAATTAGGGGGTTAAGGGATTGAGCTAGTGTGCTGTAATTGAAATTGAGCCAAATTGGACCAAAATTAGAAGCCCAAACAACTCACAAACCCGGTCCACATGGGGGCATCCAGGCGAGGGTCCAAACGACGTAGTTTTGGATCAAAACTACATCGTTTCATTTAGTAATCCGAAGACTTGATCTCATCCATCCATAATCTTTGATCCAACGGACCTCATTTATTCCCTTTGAGGTATAAAAGCCTTATAAAATCAGATTTTTTTGATTTCTCTAGAAATCCAAACCCTAGAGACCCATCTCTTCATCTATCCTCTTTCTCAAGTCGTCGCCCCTCCTCTACTGCCACCACCGTGCGTCGCCGTCGGTGGTGCTCCAAACACCACCAAAATTTCACCCCTACTCATCTCAACCCCCACTTTTCAAATCCAACACACAAATTTCCTAAATCTCTCTCCATCCTCACGAATCCCATTTTGGCCGAAACCCTAGCCCAATTTCTTTTGAAATTAGTCAACTTCTAGCCATCCCTTTCTCATAATACACACATATTAGGACACAAATCTTGAAGAACTACTGATTTATGTTAGTTCGAGCCAATACTTTGACCCGACGCCTCCGTCCACCACCTCGCTACCACGACCACCGAAGACCATCAGTGGCCCTTCATTTTTAGACTATTCCCGACCAAAAATGCTCGTTTCTCTTTATCACAATGCTAGAACTCATTTATTTTGGCATGTGCTAGAAAGAAATTCACGTTCAAGGTCGGGGAGTCACGACTCGTCTTCCTTGGCATATCCTCGCTTGATTTGGCATTGGCTTCCATCATTTGGTATAACTCTATTCCCTCTTTCCTTTTTTTCTCTCTTCTTCTTCTCTGATTCTTCGTGTGTATTTTTCATTAGGTTTAGGGATTAATTATAGTCATAATTCTGTTAGTTGTATTATCAGTGTATGTTATTTCAGTAATTCGTTGTTATTCTAGAATCACATGTTTCTTCATATATTTAAATTAGGTATTTTCGACCTTGTCGGTCGATTAGCTCGTATATAATTCGTTAGTTTTGATTTTTAGTTCTTCGACCTAGTTGGTCGACTATTTCATATGCATTTTTTATTACTGAACTTTTCGTTTTATCGACCTAGTCGGTTGATTGTTTGTTTGTCTGTTCTTGTTACTTTTGGATATTTGCTCCTCGACCTAGCTGGTCGATTGTTTGGTCGTTTTGTTAGAAAATTCAGTTAGTCGCAACTACAAATGATAGATTCAATTCAAATTGGTGGATTATTTAGTTCATCTGGTTTAGTTGGTTCATTGAATAATTTGTTAAGCTAGACCTTATCTTCCTTTGAGCATGATTTTAGAATGAGTTTTTAGCTTAAATAAGTCATGTATTGATTAAAAACTGAAGTAGCAATAAATACTTGAGTATAGGGTCCGTGTTTGGTTGCTTTCACTATCGTGGACTATTTTGGAGTACAATACTCCAAAATTCTGTCCACATTTGGTAAGACAAACTGTTCAATGGATAGATTTCTGGTTTTGGACAGATTTTGGGTCAAAAATCTACCATTTTTGACAGATTTTTGGCTAAAACAAAATCTGTCCCAAGAGTCCTCCTCTCTTATAAAGAGAGGTCTTTCCATATCATCTGCAGAGGTTTGAACATCCTTTAGACTCAAAAAGAAAATACAAAAACTTTGAGAAAAAATCAGCAGCTAAACATCAAAAAGTTAGCTGAAAAACTAAAACTTTGTGAGTTCTTTCTTCTTTTCCTTAGTCGGTGAGCTTTTGTTTTGAGTTTCTGGGTCACTTCGGGTTTAAAAGACTGATGTTTGATTGTTGTTTTCGTTACTGGAAGTTTGCTAGTTTGTTGTTATTCTCTAGTTTGTTTCTCCAGAATTACATCTTTGTTGTAGTTTGATTTTCTACCATTCAGGTAACATTTAAATCTATTGTAATGCAGATTCTCGATATCAAATGACTGAAGATATGGATCTCTCATGGTTCTTTGAATTTGTTGATATACTTTACATGAAATGGATGTTATTGAGTGTGTTATTCATGTTTTAAGTATATGCTAAAATCGTCGAAGGTAGTTAAGTCACTCAAGTCCCCTTTACGTTCAAAGTTGCTTACTGGGTTAAGGAAAATATTAAGACCTCATTTTTACCTTTTTCATTTAATTGGGATTTTTTGTGATTTACTTTCAAGTTTCATGTATTAATGACTTGTAGCTTCAAATGCCATACTTTTCACTTGCTAACAAGGCTGATCCAACTTTCAACACCGTGCTTGTCTCACAGTTAATTTTTAAATAAAATCAGTTTCTCCTTTATAATTTAATCACTTTTTTAATTAATTAATTTAAGCGCTAGGCAAATAGTAGGCGCGCTTTAACTCACAGAATCACTTGTGTAGTGTGGTGTTAACATTTAATAAACTAATTCAATAATCTCATACCATACCCATTAGTTTTTTTAGTTAGTTTTTAATTTAATTAATCCTTGGCTAAAATCACGAATTCGCTTGCGTGGCGCGCTAGTTAATTTTTTTTAAATAATCTTCAAGAATCAATTTCCTCAAATGTAGTAATTTCTCAAAAGTACTACAAATAGTTGATTATCGTGATTGTCGATTCGCTTGCGAGGCGCAATTATGATAAGCTAATCAATTTCGTTATCCGGTCACGCATTCGCTTGCATAGCGTAGTTATGCCGACGTAATTTATCCAAATCCTTTTTTAATACATAATTCTAATAATCAAGAAATAGAAGTGGATAGGTAAAACATAAAAATTGTATAACTTATAGTTTGTCCAAAATTAATTCAAGCCACGTTATAAGCCAATAAAGCGACCGTGCTAGAACCACGGGACTCGGGGAATGCCTTGCACCTTCTTCTCGGTCAATAGAATTCCTTAACTGAACTTTATTTTCGCAGACCGATATAAAAGAGTCAAATCTTCCTTTGAATAAGGATTCAAATAAAAGGTGATTTGGAACACCCAGAAAATCAATTCCAAGTGGCGACTCTAAACAATAAAATAATCTCTATTTCAAAATTATCACTTTAATTGGAAAAACCCTTTAACCCACAACAATTCATAACCCATACACATATTCTCTTTGGGGTGGGGAAAAGGGGTGTGACAGCTCTGGCGACTCTGCTGGGGATTGACCAGAGTTTGAGCTTGTACATGTTGACTTTTTTGGCTTTATTAATTTTGTATATATTGTGATTTATTTGTGCAATGTGCTACATGTTCGATTTTTATCGTTTTGATATTGTTGAACTGTCACGACCCAATTCCCAAACCCGGTCATGATGGCGTCTCTCGTGAAGACAAGGCCAGCCAACAGAACAACAATGCCCCTTTTTAACAGTTAACAAACATAAATGAATGAATAATACAACTTAATGGCATTAATAACTGATATTTATCACCCAACACAGCCCGACCGGGGTGTCACAAGTCACGAGCATCTAAAAAATCCTGAACACAACTACAGAGTCTGTAATTTACATGAATCAAATTAAAATCAAGGAAGAAAAAATCAGGTGACGCAAATGCTGGCGGTCACCTTACTCCGCTACAATAGTGATACCTTCAATCAGCTCAAAATCCACTACCGGGTGAACAATCCCTGCAACTGCACACGGGGTGCAGGGAGTAAAGTGAGTACTCCAACTCAATGAGTAATAAGAGTAAATAATAACTGAGCGGTAAGAAATCACGTAAGAACACTGCATCATGCTATATAGGACCATACAACCTTTTGAGAAAAATAGTAAAATCGTGAAAATCCTTTAGAAAATCTAGCTCAGTTAAAAACCTCTTTTGAAAATATCCTTTTTCCAACAGTAAGCATATGAATGCGATATCAGGTAGTGCAAGTCCGCACACAAGTCAGCCACTCGGGCACAGCACTCTATTAACAAATAATACCAGGGTATCTGGTACACAGTGCAAGAAATAGCATGGATGCTAATGATATGGGAGTGCTGAATGTCATGCCACGTAGTACAAACAAGAATCAATGCGTGAATACAATGCAATGCACATGACCATCGCGGCGCGCAGCCCGGTCCATTTGGGTGCCCCCGCTCACTGTGGGGGTTCAGACTCCGGAGGGGCTCCAACAGCCCAAGCGCAATATCAATATCACACCGCTGCGGCCCTCAACTCGATCCATTTGGGTACCCGCGCTCACTGTGGGGGTTCAGACTCCGAAGGGGCTCCTACAGCCCAAGTGCAATATCAATATCACACTACTGCGGCGCGCAGCCCGATCCATCCTCAGTCAAGAAATGCACGCATAACACTGCTGCGGTGCGCAGCCCGATCCATGCTCAGTCCAGAAATGCACAAAAGCCCCTTGGGCAATAGTAAAATAGCAGTTCTCAGCTCAAAACGTCAGTAAAATATCATTTAAGTTTTCAATTCTTAGAAAGATGGCTGAGTTTGCAAAACAGTATTTAAAACCTTGGACCGAGATCAAATAATATGCAAAGTAATGCAAAAACAGTGATATCAATCCCTGAGGGATTCAAATAATCGGCACGAAGCCCAAAACATGGCAATCAGCCTAAATCTTGATAGCATCAAGTAGGTTTCAGTCAATCACGCAGTAAAATTAACAACCGGGACGGACCAAGTCACAATCCCCAACGGTGCTCTACCCCACACTCATACCTGGCGTGCTTGTCACCATAATACAGCACTATGATGTGCAAATCTGGGATTTCAAACCCTCGGGATATCATTTACAAGTATTACTCACCTCGAACCGGTAAAATCTCTAGCCTGCAACACCTTTGCCCCTCAAATCGGCCTCCACACGCGTCGAATCTAACCAAAATTAGAGCGAATACATTACAATATGCCAAGGGAACAATACCCAATCAAAAACAATCAAGAAATAGCAAAAATCTCGACATTAGCAAAACCCGAGCCCCGTTCTCGCTTCTCGAAAAATTACAAAACTCACATTACCGAATTCCTCGTCTCGCCACGAGTCCATATATACCAAGAACTCCCAAATCCGAGCTCAAATGACCTATCAAATCCCAATTTGAAATATCAAAACTCAAGCCCTAGCTCTTCAAATTCTCACCCAATTTTCCAAGAATTAAAGGTGGATTCATCAATAAAATAGCATTTCTAGGTCACGAGACTTACCTCCAATCGATTTCCAGTCAAAACCCTTCAAAAATCTCGTCAAAGGCTCCCAAGCTCACTCAAAAATGGTGGAAAATGAACCCAAGTCGCGGATGAAATGACATTAATAAACCCTTTTGTTGCCCAATTTTCCTTCTATGCGAACGCGAGGGCCTATCGCGTTCGCGATGCACAAAAATTCCACTGGCCAATTTTACCATTCGCGAACGCGGTGGCTTACCCCCGAATGCGATGATTTAGCTGCTACCACTACGTGAACGCGAGTCTTATGACGCGTACGCGTAGAACAAATATTACGGAACCTCAATTCCTCTTATGCGAATGCGACACACGTCACGCGAACGAGATGCACACTCTCAGGGCCCTTCGCGAACACGATGCTCGATATGCGAACGCGAGGCAGAAAGACTCAGAGACCCAACTCTCTTCTACGCGAACGCGATGCTCCAGGACTTTCCCTTACGCGGACCTACCTTCGCGTACGCGAAGGCCAAATCTGGCCTGCACCTGCTGCTGCATTTTCTGCAATATTTTCCAACTCTAAACTCCCCGTTAGTCATTCGAAATCACCCCAAGGCCCCCGGGACCTCAATCAAAAGCACCAACATAACACAAAACATCATACGAACTTGTTCCAATCATCAAAACACATCAAACAACACTAGAATCATCAAATCACATCGGATTCAAGCCTAAGTTCTTTAAAAACTTCCGAAACACGCATTCGATCAAAAACCCGACCAAAACACTTCCGAATGACCTGAAACATTACGGACATATCCAAAATCACCTAACAGAGCTACTGTAACTCTCAAAATTCCATTCTAACCCTCGGATCAAAATCTCACCTATCAACCGGAAATCGCCAAAATACTAACTTCGCCAATTCAAGACTAATTCTACATCGGGTCTCCAAAATCACTTCTGATCATGCTCCTAAGTCACAAATCATCCCTTGAAGCTAATCGAATCACCGGGAATCACATCCGAGCCCTCTAACTCAATAGTCACTATTCGGTTGACTTTTCCAACTTAAGCTTTCCTTAAAGAGACTAAGTATCTCATTTCTTATCAAAATCAATCCAAATCAACTCTAACACACCACATACCGATAACGAAACATGAAGAAGCATGAAATGGGGGAAACGGAGCAATAACACATGAGACAACGGGTCGGGTCATCACATCCTCCCTGACTTAAACAAACGCTCATCCTTGAGCGTACCCAGAGTTGTCCTAGAAGCCAAGCAATAGTTGAATGACCTTACCAAGCATATACCCGGGGTGATCCCACGTCACCCTATCTCACATAGGTCCAATAATACAACACGGCTGAAATTTCACAGCCCATCTAGACTATAAACCGTAGGACCACATTGCACTTTCCGAAGTCATACTCAAAATCAGAACCTCACTTCAATATTCAGAATAAACTTGATCCAGCTGTAACAAACCATACCTGCAACCTCAGGTGGAACCGTATGATATACCACATAATCCAAACACTCGAAACGATAACTTCTATCCACAGTAGTTACCCATAACAACCAAAAACCGATAGAAAACCTCTTACTAGCTAAAGACTTATTCCAACACTTTCATATACTGCCAATGACAAATGAAACACGCGATAAACTGTAACCATTCCTCAGGTCACCCATACATAAAGCCACTTCCCTGCTGACTAATACCACAACAGATTTCCGGGCCAAACCTCGATATAAACCCTCTAATCAGCTGAAATCACATCTATTCGCATTCATTAATAACTCCAACGATCACCTCGAATTCAACGCACCACTCAGGTGATATGACACCTCATCACAGGCCTAATCCACAACTTGCATAATCCACGCACCAATGATGGGCGGTCTGAACATACTCAAATCATGACAAATAACTCAAACAAAAGAGTTGTAACTCAAACTCCTTAGTACCATCAGAACACAAGGCTGGGACTTCATCCCATATCATAGAAATAGAATACATGAATCTAACCCGAAGGGTCTAATCTCCACATAGCCTCGCTACAATGCGCTATCCAAACACTGTCACACATGAAGCACCTCAAGTCACCATGATCAAAATAGATAGCCACGCACAGATTGATGTCTGAAACCAAGAAATCCATCACACCCATGGTGAAGCAAGTAATATACAACATTCAATCCTGAAAGGACACAACCGATGCACTATTCGCTGAGCAACACCCAAAATGGACTTTCCTCAGAAACCAGGAAGCAAGGCATACAAAGTAACATATGGAAAACTATTCTCAACATCACACTGTTGAGGCGTGCAACCCTATCCAGATAACATACCCATGGCGGCGTGTCACCCGATCCACACAAATATCTCACATAGGGAGATGCACATCGAGCCAAATTTCCTCATAATAACAAAATACCGAGTATCGGTCGTAAGCATACTGAGTGCATAATGATATCTACTTATAGCGTTGTATGCTACAAAACTCAAACACAACTGATAGATTCAATCTATCCCTCAACAATACATATCGGGGCCAACCAAGCCATCTCAATCTGAATACGTAGCCATATCGGCCTGCCAATGAACTCAATACCAAGAAGCCTGAAGCTGCTCCTTCCATTACTATAACTCATGCCGGAGCCGTACGATACGGTGCCCGACACCAAATCAATATCGAAATCCATAATCCCGCCCGGCGACATGCCGCCCGGCCACAAGGAACGCATCCAAAAAAGTCCCTCAATATCGGAACTGAATCAATGGTAGAAACCTCTATACTCACATCAGCCACGAAGGCCCAATTAAGGAAAGCAATCTCTCCCAGCCATCCGCTGGTCTTTGGAACACAACCATTCTGCTAGAACATAGTCTGATGCACCTCGCCACGCAACCTGTGGAATTTCCGACATAACACATAGCACAATAGTCTAGAATAACCCAACACTGAGACATCTAGTCTACCCTCCAATATCATGTCCAAAATCTAATATACCAAGCAAAGAAAGATCCACTTGGGCATCCAAACCCCCAATAGCCACTAACGTAACCAATACACACTACATAGCCTGAACATGGGAACTCTCAGTCTCCAGCTCCATGTAGCACACAAATTACTATACCCGATCCCATATTCTGCAGTATAATTACATATTACACCTCGAGTACCCAATCATTCCACAAAAGATATTTTAAAATTCTCTTGTGCTATCAAGCACACTCAGATATCAGCAGTCGATCTAGCAAGAAAACATCACAATATTATCAAAGTATTATCAACTTAATCACATTGCCCTTTTTCTGAAACATATACCCTCGTCAAATCACTTCCAATTAGCAGTACCATCTCATTGGTTACCTGAGGCTAGCCTAGGAATTTTATGAACTTCTTTTCAGAACTGAACTGTAACCCATCCAGCCAAGACCTTTCGTCAATCCCATCTAGAAGAAGAATCATTACACATTCCATTCCCCGCATGCCCATAGGCAATATATACTTCTCTAAACCACGGTAAAACTCATCAAGAACTCTATCTCCCAATTCTATTGCACAAGCTAAACTGCCAGGACTGAATCCTTCTACCCGAACCAAGCTAAGCAAGCTATCATAACTCAAGAGCCTTGTTGCACAATACCAGTAAAAGCTCATTACCTCGAATACATACGAAGAATTAATCATATCCTTACCATACTGATTCGGTCTACTATCAAGCTATTCCATCTATCAAATTTCTCTTTTTGTTCATCATCCACTTGATATTTCTCCCTCGCTGTAGCATCACAATGCCTCAATCCAGGCTTACCACATGAGACTCGCACATAAGACCACACTGTCTAAGACCCATGGCCACTGAATACTCTCTTAATCGTTCCCAGAAATACCACATTCCAGAGTACTTTACCCCGAAGAACTTCCTGCGAATCTGAAATTCGTTACCATTACTTCCCAGATACTGATGCATAGAATCCCATAATTAAGATAAAATACCATAAGTCTTGATCTTTTCTAATGAAAACACAGCCCTTAGCCATATACCCAACCTTAAGACACCTGGTCATTACATGCCAAATCATGAACACAATAAAACCATTCTCGAGAGTCATTCACTCTTACCCAACTGTAAGTTATCTGACTTAACGAACAGAACTACTCGTGCCTTATTAGCACTCTGACATCGCATAACATGATCTCATACCAACACAAACAACCATCTTCCTTCGCTATACACTGAGCATTGTTTACCAGCAACAGCTCAAGACATCTTATTATTTTCACACATCTACGAAGCATCGTATAACCTTTATCAAAATTTTCCTTCACACGTGCCATCCTCGGCTCAATTTTTGCAACCAGAACTGATTCGCCGATATACCTCGAAACGGAACCAACATAGCACACAACTGTGCGATCAGCTAATCAATAACAATCTCCCCAACTTGTCCCGAAGCCATATATCAGGACACACTCAATAGCCCATAATACTTTTACTCTAATGATGCCACAATACCATAGTGAGATTAAACTCGAATCATTTACAAGTTTGTGAAAACACATATCATCTAGTACTGTAATCCTCTGCAAATCTCGCATTCACCCCCACATCAGTTGCGTCCACTCTCTTAAGCGACCCGAATTATCAAATTTCAACACGTACTCTTCAATTACACATGATATCTTCTAACAATATACATAAGAATCATACCACTTAAGAACACTCCATAGGAGATACCCACCTGCTTCGCCTTAGTTTAGTATTTCAGCACACCTTCCACCATCATACACATAACACAGCCATTTAGTCTTCCTGAGTCTGAACTCATATCGCCACACGTAATGTACTTCACTTCCCAACTAGGAGACACGAAAGTATTCTTCACGCGCCCATATTCAGGCTACACATCGAATCACAATAGGAATCGAACACTTAACAGCTCATATATCATTCAGCAGACTCCTTCATCACTACTAAGTCATATATATACATCCTGCAGTACTAACATACTCATCACATGGATATCCAACCGCCATTCCGGCTAATAAGGACAATACCGAACATATAAGTTCAAAACACTTGCTCGCACAATCAGCACCTCGGTGCTCAAGCCATAGGCAAGGATCCGGCCTCAAGTCCTCCAGACTGGCCCAACATACTCACTAAGATCACATCTCGCCCCTCGATCGGGGAAATCACAAACCATCAAGGCACATATAATACTGAGCGCTCATGTACACATACAGACATGAGGAAGGAATTTCAAGAGTTATATCTCAAGCTGAATCAAGTATGCACGATAAGCATTCCAAGAAAGTGAAGTTTTTCCTAAAGGTTTTGCAGCCTCTCGAGGATAAATACAGACGACTCTGTATCGATCCGCAAGACTCTACTAAACCTGCTCATGACTCGTGAGACCTAGTAACCTAGGCTCTGATACTAACTTGTCACGACCCAATTCCCAAACCCGGTCGTGATGGCGCCTCTCGTGAAGATAAGGCCAGCCAACAGAACAACAATGCCCTTTTTTAACAGTTAACAAACATAAATGAATGAATAATACGACTTAATGGCATTAATAACTGATATTTACCACCCAACATAGCCCGACCGGGGTGTCACAAGTCACGAGCATCTAAAGAAGCCTGAACACAACTACAGAGTCTGTAATTTACATGAATCAAATTAAATTCAAGGAAGGAAAAATTAGGTGACGCAGATGCTGACGGGTCACCTTACTCCGCTACAATAGTGATACCTTCAATCAGCTCAAAACCCACTACCGGGTGAACAATACCCGCAACTGCACACGAGGTGTAGGGAGTAAAGTGAGTACTCCAACTCAATGAGTAATAAGAGTAAATAATAACTGAGCGGTAAGAAATCACGTAAGAACACTCCATCATGCTATATAGGACAGTATAACCTTTTGAGAAAAATAGTAAAACCGTGAAAATCCTTTAGAAACATCTAGCTCAGCTAAAAACCTCTTTTGAAAATATCCTTTTTCCAACAGTAAGCATATGAATGTGATATCAGGTAGTTCAAGTCTGCACACAAGTCAGCCCCTCGGGCACAGCACTCTATTAACAAATAACACCAGGGTATCTGGTACACAGTGCAAGAAATAGCTGGATGCCAATGATATGAGAGTGCTGAATGTCATGCCACGTAGTAAAAACAGGAATCAATGCGTGAATGCAATGCAATGATCAATGCGTGAATGCAATGCAATGCACATACCGTTGCGGCACGTAGCCCGATCTATTTAGGTACCCGCACTCACTGTGGGGGTTCAGACTCCGGAGGGGCTCCTGCAGCCCAAGCGCAATATCAATATCACACCGCTGTGGCGCGTAGTTCGATCCATCCTCAGTCTAGAAATGCACACATAACACTGCTGCGGTGCGCAGCCCGATCCATGCTCAGTCCAGAAATGCACATAAGCCCCTTGGGCAATAGTAAAATAGCAGTTCTCTGCTCAAAACGTCAGTAAAATATCATTTAAGTTTTCAATTTTAGTAAGATGGCTGAGTTTGCAAAACAGTATTTAAAACCTTGGACCGAGATCAAATAATATGCAAAGTAATGCAAAAACAGTGATATTAATCCCTGAAGGATCCAAATAATCAGCACGAAGCCCAAAACATGGCAATCAGCCCAAATCATGATAGCATCAAGTAGATTTCAGTCAATCACGAAGTAAAATCAACAACCGGGACGGACCAAGTCACAATCCCCAACGGTGCTCTACCCCACGCTCATACCTGGCGTGCTTGTCACCACAATACAACACTATAATGTGCAAATCCGGGGTTTCAAACCCTCAGGATATCATTTACAAGTATTACTCACCTAGAACCGGTAAAATCTCTAGCCTGCAATGCCTTTGCCCCTCAAATCAGCCTCCACACGCGTCGAATCTAACAAAAATCAGAGCAAATACATTACAATATGCCAAGGGAACAATACCCAATCGAAAACAATCGAGAAATAGCAAAAATCTCGAAATTAGCAAAACCCGAGCCCCGTTCCCGCTTCTCAAAAAATTACAAAACTTGTATTACCGGATTCATCGTCTTGCCACGAGTCAATATATATCAAGAACTCCCAAATCCGAGCTCAAACGACCTATCAAATCCCAATTTTAATTATCAAAACTCAAGCCCTAGTTCTTCAAATTCTCACCCAATTTTCCAAAAATTAAAGGTGGATTCATCAATAAAATAGCGTTTCTAGGTCACGAGACTTAACTCCAATCGATTACCAGTCAAAACCCTTCAAAAATCTCATCAAAGGCTCCCAAGCTCGCTCAAAAATGGTAGAAAATGAACCCAAGTTGCGGATGAAATGACATTAATAAACCCTTCTATTGCCCAATTTTCCTTCTATGCGAACGCGAGAGCCTATCGCGTTCGCGATGCACAAAAATTCCACTGGCCAATTTTACCCTTCGCGAACGCGGTGGCGTACCCGCGAATGTGATGATTTAGCTGCTACCACTACGCGAACGCGAGTCTTATGCTGCGTACGCCTAGAACAAATATTACGGAACCTCGATTCCTCTTATGCGAACGCGACACACGTCACGCGAACGCAATGCATACTCCCAGGGCCCTTCGCGAACGCGATGCTCTATACACAAATGCGAAGCACAAAGACTCAGGGACCCAACTCTCTTCTACGCAAATGCGTGCTTCTCACTGCGAACGCAATTCTCCAGGACTTTCCCTTACGCGAACGCGGACCTACCTTCGCGAACGCGAAGGCCAAATCTGGCCTGCACCTGCTGCTGCATTTTCTGCAATATTTTCCAACTCTAAACTCCCCGTTAGTCATCCGAAATCACCGCGAGGCTCCCGGGACCTCAACCAAAAGCACCAACATAACCCAAAACATCATACGAACTTGTTCCAATCATCAAAACACATCAAACAACACTAGAATTATCAAATCACATCGGATTCAAGCCTAAGTTCTTTAAAAACTTCCGAAACACGTATTCGATCAAAAGCCCAACCAAAACACTTCCGAATGACCTGAAACTTTACAGACATATCCAAAATCACCTAACGGAGCTACTGCAACTCTCGGAATTCCATTCTGACCCTCAGATCAAAATCTCACCTATCAACCGGAAATCGCCAAAATACTAACTTCGCCAATTCAAGCCTAATTCTACATCGGGTCCCCAAAATCACTTTCGATCACGCTCCTAAGTCACAAATCATCCCTCAAAGCTAATCGAATCACCGGGAATCACATCTGAGCCCTGTAACTCAATAGTCAACATTCGGTTAACTTTTCCAACTTAAGCTTTCCTTAAAGAGACTAAGTGTAACTCAATAGTCAACATTCGATTAACTTTTCCAACTTAAGCTTTCCTTAAAGAGACTAAGTGTCTCATTTCTTATCAAAATCAATCCAAATCAACTCTAACACATCACATACCGATAACGAAACATGAAGAAGCATGAAATGGGGGAAATGGAGCAATAACACATGAGACGATGGGTCGGGTCGTCACATGAACTGTACACATAAACTATTTTCTCACGCATCCTCTCTGAGTCTTCTTGAAATTTAATATTGGCTTGACATAGCCCGCTTTCTTTGAGATAGTCGAGGTGCTTGTCACCCGGTGAAGGATTTTTAGTCACATGTGTTTTAGGCGGGGAGCACCACCAGCAAAGTCAGAAAGCAATGCTATCGGTATGCTGACCCTCATCGACTCGAGTTGTCCGCTCAAGTAAGCCAGTCTAGATACCTTCTCCAATAGGATTTATACCTAGAAGAACAAAACTTATACCAGATATCCTAGTAGATTCGCTTTATTTGCATCACGTGCATTTGACTTAGCGAAACTCGGCACAGGGGTCGGATCCGTATAAGACAGGTATCCTCTTTGAGACCATCATGTTCACGTATGTGCTACTTGATACATCATTTGGAAGGCTTACTTGCATTGTCGGCCGGCTTTAGAAAAAATTAGTGTAATTATTAAAAATAAAATAAAAGCATCTCCTAGTTTAGTGCAAATAAACTTTTTTTTAATATATATTGTAGTAGTCTGTTGTGAGTTGTAAAGAGTAATTTTTATTTAAAAAAAGGAAAAAGTATCCAGTTTTACCGGACTACGCGGGTTTGATTCTCACCGAATGTGAGATATATAGGCAATATCCATAAGGTTCAACCCACATTTTTCAAAAAAGGGGAGCATAAAATTTTGCATGTGCATAAAAGTTTTAAAAAAAAAAAGAGCCTATTTTGGTCACTTTTTTACTGTCTTGCCCTCATGTTCCGGCTGTTTTGCCAAGATAGCCTTAAAATCTTCCTGGGAAGTGCTGAAGGGCCATTTTTGTAAAAATAGCTACTTTATCTATATTTATTTACCTTTACCATTTTTTCCTTATGTCTAGCCATTTTTTGTCAAAGCAGCTTTAAACCTTTCCGGAAGTACCAAAAGGCTATTTTTGCAAAAGTAGCTATTTTAATCTAGTTTTGTCTGGTTATATTTGTTGAGACAGCTTTTGAATCCCTCTTAGAGTACTAAAGGGTCATTTGGTAAAAATACTTTTTTTTAAAAAAATTATTTTTTATTTAGTCTATTTTTATCATTTTGTTCTTGTGTTTGGCTGTTTTGTCGAGACATCCTTTATGCCTTCTATGGAAGTATCAAAGTGTCGTCTTTGTAATAATAGCAATTTTTCCCGCTTTTATCATCTCAACTTTTAAGTCCGGTAATTTCAAAAAATATATATTGTAATAATAATAAATAATAAATATTGATCGAGTCCTAAGTTGGCAAAAAAAAGAATGATCAGAATTTGCATATAGTTTAGGTAACTCCTGACCGTTTTTATCTTATTCTTAGGTTCACCATGCGTTCTACACAAAGAAGCAGTCGGAAAAGGGTAAGGGACGAGACATCTCCTATGTTTTTTTATCAGAGATAAGACCTCGAGTAGTCTCTGTAATTGGTGGGCTAGTTTTGCTATATGGGAATGAAATCGAGTATTTAAGAACCTCAAGTTCCTCACAAAAATCATGGGAATTAATCCTAACGGAGATTTTATCAAGGCTCTAGTGGGTTTTTGGGACCCCGCGAACAATGTCTTCAGGTTCAAAGATTGTGAAATGACGCCCACATTGGAAGAATTAGGTAGGTTCACCGGATTGGGGAGAGACCTTCATGGGAAAAAGCCTGTTGCTCCAAGAAAAGTTGGTGTAAACAACTTTTTAAAGAAGTTATGCCTTCGTCGAATTCCAATGGTTTGCTTAAATGAAGGTTGGGTTCCGTCGGAATATCTATGACAGATTTGGGGATGAGAAAGGGTTTGAGAACTTCTCGGGCAATGAATTCGTCAACCAATTGAGTTACAATGCTTGGAGGGAGTTGAGAATCTTCGCGTTCATAATATCATTTCTAGGGATCATGGTTTTTCCATAGCGTGGCGGGCGTATCAGAATTCGATTGGTTGCGGTAGTCTCGTATTTGCAAAGTAGCAAGGATCGACGATTCTTCCCACGATTTTGGGAGATATTTTTTGGGATTTGACCCGTTGTCAAGAAGGTGAAGATTACTTCGAGGGATGCAACATTTTTGCTGCAGATGTGGTTCATATAGCGGCTTTATCATCATTCAACAGTAGTAAATTTCAATGATGATTGGCTGAATTATATTGGATGTCACCCAGACAGAGCTGCAAGTTAGCGTACATTACTTGGTTCATTGAGAGCTCTGATAGAATCACTTGGAACTATTAATGGTTCCCTTCTGCTAAGGTCATGCATATGTCAACATATCGCCTGTTCTTCATACTCATGTGTTTCATAGGTTTCCAACCCTATGCGTCATGCGCCACCTAGGGAGAGAGCAAAATAGGCCCTGATTGAGGACATGCACCCGTTCGTGTGGGAATTCAAGGGAGAAGAACCTCCAAGGGAGTCATATGCATAAAAGGTTTGGTTTGGTAGTCGATTTTCTGATTTGAATGAGATGGTAGATGGTCGTGAATGTGGGGAGGTAAGCCTCGCATACCTTGAGTGGTTTCACCACTAGGCTATCCCCGAGCAAAGGCCAGAAAGATCCATATGGCATGCAGTTGATTGGGAGGAGGAGATCGAGGCCAGAGTTGAAGAAACTAGAAGGGAAGTGGCACAAGAGTTCCAATCTCGTATTGACATTTTAAAAAAAAATAAGGGCATTCTAAAGACAGCCATGGACATACAACAGGCTGATTTTGAGCAGGAAAAGGCTCAGTGGGCATGAGAGAAGCAAGCACTCAAAGCCCAAATTCGAAAGAAGAACATAGTCACAACCGCTCATCAATAAGAAGAGAAAGAACCCAATTCAGGATAGTCTGTGATCATGAGCGTAGAAGTTTTGCTTCATTAATCCAAGGTCTGAGGGATCAGATAGGGGGAGTTGAGTCAAGCTAGGAGAGCCAGATCATGGAGTTTGAAATAGAAAGACACCACTACCAAAAGGTGATCAATCAGTTAGAATCGGAGTCACTAGAAGTTCGGCGCCAGAAAGATATGGCCTTGGACCGCGAGCGTGATGCGCTGGATCTAGCTGAGACCCGTGGTCATCAAAATCAAGAGTTGCATGTGGCTCAGGAATACATTAAGGGAAATATCCTCGAGGTAGCCACATATACCTCAAGAGCATATAGGAGTTGCCAGGGAATAATACCCGAGCGGTTTGCAGAAGTATTATTGAACGTTGCTCGTCATATATCTGCATACTTGGAGAGGATATACCGCAATGTTGGGGGTCAGCCGCAGGAACAAGAGACTTGATTACAGTGATGCTGGTGGATTCTACTGCAGAGATCAAAGTCTTCTTTTAGTTATCAATCCTTTTTCATTATTCTTTTGTTATTTTTGAGTCTATAAGAGTCTTGGTATTTTGAGTCTTGTTATTTTTCCTTTTATCCTTAAAAGTCTGTTTGAGTCAGGTCTAGTCTTGTTTATCTTTATTTAATTCTTGCTTTTTGAGTCTTGTATCAAAAAAAATTATATTGAAAATCAATGAAAAAGATTTTCTTTAGAAAAATTCTAAAATGAACTAACAAGATGTTTGTTTTGTAAAAAGAATGGTCATATACTTTAACTACGTAATGATCTGATTCATGCGACGACATGATACGTAGGCAACCCACAAAAGGTTCGATCAAATGTTTTTCAAATGACTCTAAAGTGAGGGATCAAAACAAGGTGAGTGAAAGAAAAAAAAATTGGAGGAAATAATAGTGTCAATAAGTAACGAGCTGATAAGCCGGAATGAAACGTGAAGCCTTCCAAAAGCATATTAGAGATGGTTATATTTTAGGAGCATAGAATATCTAAGTGTGATTCTTATCTATAAAATGCTTAACCCTAACACATTTGTTGCCTCTTATATAGTAAGCTTAAGTTGGTTGGTTTATGGTGAAACTAGCAACACATTATTACTTCACAAGATCTAAGGGAGTAGTGGTAATGGATAACAGTGATGAAATCGAGTTGGTCAGTGACAATCCGCAGGGTTAGTCAGTTGAGCAAGAGTCAGAGGAAATAAGAAAATTGAGACAATAACTGTCAGATGTATATCAAACTTGGGTTTCCGGTCAACCTCCACCCCAGGGTCTTTCATAGGGAACTTCCACCATACCCCAGGTTACTCAAAGACCGCTCCATGCAACGAGTGATCACATTCTACCACCAGGGTATGTGCCAAACTACAGCCTCCATGTTTCCCCCGGTACCTCTAACATGCGACCTCCAGTCGCACCAGTCAGGAACACCCCTCTCGTCATGTCTGGTGCACCGGTATATACAATCTTGCCACAACTTCCTGTGACGAGGCCAAAGAATGAGCCACCATCTCATGCTTATGATGGCCAATACTACTCTACGAATAAAGATTTCAGGGTCTCGGCTCCATACAATCAAATTCCTCAGTATGAGTCACCAGCGTGAAAAAAATGATTCTAAAGAATGGGACTCAGTCTTAAGCAACTTCTTTATTCAAAACAAAACAAAAATACATGAACAAAAAGCCTGCCACAACGGTTGAGCCAGATGAGATGGCTAGGAAAATGAAAAGTCTTGAACAAAATATAAAAAATATACAGGGACTAGGTGGTCAAAAAAGTGTTTCATTCAGTGATTTATGAATGTTCCCTCACATCCGTTTGCCACGAGGGTTCAAGACCCAAAAATTTTAGAAATATGATGGACACGGTGACCCTATCGCCCACTTGAAAAGGTATTGCAACAAGCTAAGGGGTGCAGGAGGAAAGGAAGAGCTCCTGGTGGCTTACTTTGGGGAAATCCTTGTGGGGGTAGCTTCTGAATGGTTCATTGACCAAGATATCTCTCACTGGCATGTTTGGGATGAAATGGCCCAGGCCTTCGTCAAACAATTTCAGTACAACATTGATATTGCGCCGGATCATAATTCTTTGTCCAATATGAAAAAAGCCGACCGAAAATTTTAAAGAGTATGCCATCAAGCTGAGGGAGCAAGCGGCTAGAGTTAAGCCACCCATGGATAACCACGAGTTTATCATTGTTTTTCTGGAGGCTCAAGAGCCTGATTACTTTCAGAACATGATGTCCGCGATGGGTAGACCTTTTGTAGAAGCAATTAAAATATGGGATATGGTCAAAAATTGCCTCTCAAGACAGGCAGAATTGTAAGCCAAGTTGATCTCAAAGCCACCATCCAAGCTATCCAAAATGGGTCGGGAGGTTTGGAAAATAGAAAGAAGAGAGATGAAGGGTCCATGATGGCTTCGGGATCTAGGGTAGTTCAAAGAGGGGAATCACACCCGTATGTACAAGTTCAGAAGGGGAAATCCAGCTACCCTCAAAATTACTATCCCCCGCCAATTCCTCAATACTCTGTGGGCCCATCACAATATATAGTGTTCAATGCTCAATCATATACTCGGTCTCCCAATCAGAAGGTATGGGCACCAGTTCCAAAGGCACCCCGACCTCAGCAGTAAAATTTTTGGGCACCCTACAATGCTTATCCCAGGCAGGATTATGGTCGAGACCAAAGGCCAGCAGAAACATTCACTCCATTGGTCGAATCATACTCTAGTCTATTCTAGAAACTGAAGCAAATGGGCGTGATTGGACCCATCGCTCCCCACCATATGCATCCTGATTCACATGGATTTCAAGCAAATGCTAGATGTGAATATCATTCAGGTGCCCCATGGCATAGCATTTATGACTATTGGACTTTGAAAAGAGCCATAAAGAGACTCATTTCTAAAAAATTGACTGTAATGACAAATGGCGAGGACCCTCTTAATGTGACAAATAACCCGTTGCCAGCACACAATGATGTTCCTTTTGCAGGAATGATTGGCGTAGATCAATACAAGCCGGTCGGTGGAGAAAAAATGACAGTGGATGCAATTCAAGAAGGAACATGTCTAGAAATAAGTCCCAGTCGAGATATGCCAGTGATTGTAAAAGGCGCCCAGAGCTCAAATAAGGCAATTTTATTTGTTCCAAAAATCTCGAGGTTGGAAGTTCACTCGAGTGTTCCGGGCCCAAGGTTATATGTACTTGGAGGCCACCTCAATACAAAGAAGAATTAGGATGGTACAAATGGTATAACAGAGCTGATCATAATCAAACCTGACATTCAACCTCATGTGAAAAACACAAAAACCACTCCTTAGAACTAAAACAAAACTGTGATGACCTACAAAGGCAAGGAAATCATAGGGGAAGTGGGGGAAACTATCATCAGAGAAGGAAAATTGCCAATAAAGAAACCAGTCACTGAAGTAGAGGAAGAAGAGTTTTAGAAAAGGATGAAAGTTCAGGATTACTCAACCATTGACCAGCTAAGAAAGACTCCTGCCCAAATCTCTCTACTATCTCTGCTCATACATTCCAAATAGCATGCCCGTGTACTGAAAAAAGGTCATGAACGAGGCACATATCTCACAAGAGACCATAGTGAATCAGTTGGAGAAGATGGCCAATATATTTTTTAAGGTGAACAGAATCTCCTTTACTGATGATGAACTTCCCGAGGAGGGAGCCAGGAACAATAGGGCTTTGAACTTGATGGTCAAATATGAGGGGCATTATGTAAAGTGAGTCATGGTTGACGGAGGCTCACGTGTAGATGTATGCCCTCTCTCTACCTTGCAAAGTATGAAGATCAATACAGACAGAATCCGACCCAACAGTGTTCGCATCCGGGCTTTTGATGGCTCGGCTACAGATACCACTGGGGAGATCAACCTCACCATGACGATTAGGCCGATTGACTTTGAGATTGTCTACTAAGTAGTGGACATGGCCACTTCTTATAACTTTCTTCTTGGAATGCCATGGATCTCTACGGCCCAAGCTGTTCCATCCACCTTGCATCAGATGCTCAAATTCGAACATGACAGGTAAGAAATTATTATTCACGGGAAAGACGAGTCTTCCATTTATAAAGACCCATTAATCCCCTACATTAAGGCCAAGAAAGGGTCAGAGTCCTTTGTCTATCAGGCTTTTGAAGTGGTTGTTGTGGACCATGTCGAGGAAGGAAAGCCCATACTGTATCCTCATCTTTCCGCCACATCTGTTGGCTGCAGTTATGATGAGACAAGGTTATGAGACTGGAAAAGGCTTGGGGGCATCATTGCAAGGAATTTCGGAGCCCATTTCTCTGTTCGGTAATCAGGTTTTTTTGGCTTTGGCATCAGGCCAACACAAGAAGACGAGAACAAAGCCAAGCATCGTAAAAATCATGGATGGGTCTTGCAACAACCTATCCCTCACATTGTCTATACTTTTGTCAAGCCACGACTCCAAAAGGGTCAAAATTCCTCGGCGCATGCAAACATTGATGAAATTTGCCATGGCCTCAGCCAGATATTTTCTGAAGTGAATATGATCTAGGCTAGTGAAGGCACTAGTCGTGCCAATATGCAACTGATTGACCCAGAAACAATGCTCAACAACTAGGAAGTAACTCCTCTGCCCACAAGGAAGGAGTCTTGGTAGTTTGCTTTTGCAGCTTCTTTTTTGTATTTTGGGTTACTTTCAGGGTTGTAATCCAAACATCTCAGTATGATTATTTTGTTTTGATGTTAACCCTTCTATCCTTTCGAATTAAATGAAATACAATTCAGTTTCCTATTTAAGTTTTTGTATCTTTTCCTTTTCCTAACTCCTGTCATTTTATTTCCATTTCAGTTTTGTTAATGCCGGCTTTAATAACATGACATGCATGCGGAATTCACACCCAGATCTTAAAAAGTTGTCTAATATCGAAATAAAGCATCAAGAGGTTGAAATTGATGAAGATGAGGTTGTTGATGAAATAAAAAGAGAGTTGGAACAATTTGAAAACAAGCCTAAGCCAAACATCAATGAAACTGAGCCGATTAATATCGAAAGTCCTGAAGAAGCTAGAGAAACGAAGATAAGCATTCACACTGAACAAAAAACTAGAGATGCCTTGATTCAACTTTTATTTGAATACAGAGATGTGTTTGCTTGATCTTACGATGATATGCAGGGTTTAAGTGTTGATCATGTGGTTCATAAGCTTCCTACGTATCCTGGTTTTCCACCAATCCAAAAAAAGCAATGAAAATTTAAAACAGACATGAGTGATAAAATCAAAGAGGAAATAATGAAGCAACTGAATGCCAATGTGGTCAGAGTTGTCTGATACACCACCAGGGTGAAAAATGTTTTGCTTGTGTGAAAGATGGAAAAACCAGAGTCTGTGTTGACTATAGGGACTTGAACAAAGAAAGTCCAAAGGATAATTTTTCTTTGCCAAATATCCATATTCTTGTAGATAATTGCGTAAAACATGAGATACAATCGTTCGTGGATTGTTATGCTAGGTACCACCAAATTCTAATGGATGAGTATGATGCAGAAAAGACAGGGTCATGCCATTCGGTTTAAAAAATGCAAGGGAAACTTACATGAGGGTCATGACCACCATTTTTCACGACATAATGCATATAAAGATTGAAGTATATGTCAATGATATCATCTTAAAATCAAAGACACAAGCTGATCATGTCTGTGATTTGAAAAAGTTCTTCAAACGGCTTCGAATATATGACCTTAAGCTTAATCCAGCCAAGTGTGCATTTGGGGTTCCATCTGGGAAATTCCTCAATTTTATAGTCAGCTGGAGAGGCATCGAATTGGATCCATCTAAGACAAAGTGTATTTGAGATCTGCCACCCCCGAAGAACAAAAATGAAGTCATGAGTTTGCTCGGGAGGTTGAACTATATCAGTAGGTTCATTGATCAGCGCACAATCACGTGCGAGTCCATCTTTAAGTTGTTGAAAAAGGATGTTGCTATCATGTGGACAGACGATTGCCAAAAAGCTTTTGACATGATCAAAGATTATCTGTCAAAACCCTTGTACTGGTCCTGCCAGAACCTGGTAGGCCTTTGTTTTTATATCTATCGGTGATGGATAATTCCTTTGGATGCGTTCTGGGGCAATATGATGCAACAGGCAAAAAGGAAAAACAATCTATTATTTGAGAAAGAAATTCACCAATTATGAGGTTAAGTACACCCTTTTAGAAATGACATATTGTGCCTTGACTTGGGTCGCTCAGAAGCTGAGACACTATATTTTGTCCCACAATACTTACCTCATATCTAGAATGGATCCTTTGAAGTACATCTTCCAAAATCCAATTCCCACTTGCAGGCTCACAAAATGGCAAATCCTGCTCACCTAGTTCGACATCGTCTATGTCACTCGCACTACAATGAAAGCACAAGCTTTGGAAGATCATTTGGCAGAGAATCCAGTTGATGATGAGTACATGCCACTTAGCACATACTTCCCAGATGAAAAGGTCAACTCAATAGAGGAAGAAGTTCCAGATGATAACCCTGTGTGGAAAATATATTTTGATGGGGCTGTCAATATCAAAGGAGTTGGTATCGCCGCAATCCTTATCTCACCTATTGGACATCATTAACCTGTAATGGCCCGACTTAGGTTCTTTTATACCAATAATACGGCATAATACGAAGCTTGTATCATGGGTTTAAAAATGGCCATCGATCTGGATGTGCATAAACTCTTGGTTATGGGAGATTCCAACTTGCTTATCCGACAAGCCCAGGGCGAATGGGAGACTGGAGACATCAAGCTTATTCCATACAGACAATGTGTGCAATACTTGAGCAAAAGATTCAAATCTATCAAGTTCAGGTACATTCCCTGGTTTTACAACGAGCTAGTCGATGCCTTGTCTACTTTAGCCTCGATACTCCCTTATCCAGGCAACACTCATATTGATCCACTAGAAATCTAAGTTCGAAATCAACACGGTTACTGCAATACAATTGAGACAGAACCAGATGGTGAACCATGGTATCATGACATAAAACGATTCTTGAAAACAAGAGAATATCCAGAGCATACCAAAGAAGATAAAAAAGAACTATAAGGTGGCTCGCCAGTGGTTTCTTCCTGAATAGGGAAATTCTATACAAGAGGATCCCAGATTAAACTTGTTGAGAATCATAGATGCTCCATAAGCAGAGGGGGTCATGAGTAAGGTGCATTCGGGGGCATACGGACCTCACATGAATGGATATGTTTTGGCGAAGAAATTCTGCGGACAGGGTATTATTGGCTTGCTATGGAGCGAGATTGTTTCAGTTTTGTTCGCAAGTATCACTAGTGCCAGATTCATGGTGACCTAATTCACTCGCCTCCTTCGGAGTTTCATCCCATGTCCTCTCCTTGGCCTTTCATTTCTTGGGGAATAGATGTTATTGAGCCAATCGAGCCAAAGGCTTTAAATGGGCATAGATTCATTTTGGCTGCAATTGATTACTTCACCAAGTAGGTGGAGGCCGTCACTTTCAAAGCAGTCACCAAGAAAGTAGTGGTAGACTTTGTTTATTCCAACATCATCTGTCGCTTTGGTATCCCAAAGACCATTATCACTGATAATGCAGCCAATCTAAATAGTCATTTGATGAAGGAGGTATGCGAACGATTTAAAATCATACATCTCTGTTCTACCCCTTACCGGCCAAAAGCCAATGGAGTCGTTGAAGCAGCGAACAAGAACATCAAGAAGATTCTTAGGAAAATGATCCAAGGTTCCAGGCAATGGCATGAAAAGTTGCCTTTTGCTCTTTAGGGATACCGCACGACTATGCGCACATCTGTTGGTGAAACTCTGTATCTGCTTGTATATGGAATTGAAGCTGTAATACCCGCTGAAGTCAAAATTCCCTCTCTCCGAATTATTGTGGAATCAGAGATTGAAGACACTGAGTGGGTCAAGACCAAATTAGAACAAATGATGTTGATCGATGAAAAACGGCTAGCAGTATTGTGTTTCTACCAGTTATACCAGCAAAGAATGGCACACGCTTACAAT
Organism: Nicotiana glauca; assembly: GCA_026770625.1. Taxonomy (NCBI): domain Eukaryota; kingdom Viridiplantae; phylum Streptophyta; class Magnoliopsida; order Solanales; family Solanaceae; genus Nicotiana; species Nicotiana glauca. The sequence goes on from MU691470.1 coordinate 89,938, forward strand.
AAGAAAGTGTGCCCAAGGCAGTTTGAGGTAGGCCAGCTGCTTTGAAACACATCCTTTCGCACCAGGTAGAAGTTAAATGAAAGTTTGCCTCGTACTGGAAAGGACCCTATATCATCAAGAAAGTGTTACCAAAAGGGGCTTTGCACTTGGTTGATGAAGAAGGATGGGTACCATACATAACTATTAATGCAGATGCAGTCAAAATATAATATATCTGATATATACCCACTATAGAATATTCACGCATTGATTTTCTCAGATCGAAGTGATGAAGGCTATCATTTGCTCGTTATTCCAAATAGGTGTCACCCTTTTGTCAATCTTTTTTAGCAGTATTTGTCTTCCTTGTTTCTTACTTTTTAGAACCTGTTTACTTGTAAAAAAAAAGCCAAACAACAAATCTCTGAGTCATTGAACTACGTCCGACCTGATTCCGAAAGGATACGTAGGAAGCCGTACCCTGGGTTCGGTCCTATCAAAACAAAAAATCCATATTCCCAATACTCCAAAACTGGGGCAGAAGTTTGTTTTATTTCACGGTTTTTCTGTAAAAATGGTTCCAAAAGTTGTAATTTAGTTCAAGGTTCATTTTGACTTTTTACCTTTCAAGAACTTCTGATTGATGTTTTTTGAGAATGTTTGAAGATCCCATGCCAGAGGCATTGGGTAACATCCCTCATACAGTATCTTATTCAAAAAAAATGAAAAAAAAAAGAAGAAAAAAGAAATGAGAGAGTCTTATCAGTGAAAACTCGTACGTGCACTATAAGGCGATAGTGAGCAAAGAAATGAGAGATTCTTATTGGTGAAAACACAGATGGGAACCATAAGTCGATGGTTAGTAGAGAAATGAGAGAGGTTAGTTAGCGAAAACCTGCAAAGGGCGCCGCTAGCCGAATAAGGGTCTTTGATTCTCCGGCATGAGCAAAACTAAGACTAATTCAAGATGAACATTTGTGGCAGATTTTGAGAATTAGACAGCTTAGACGGATCAGGCGTCCAGTCCAAAACGCATGTCATGATTCATTGAAGTCGGCACATACCTCCAGATAAGTCTCCTTATACCTTTCCCCGAAGGGACACCTTTTGTTTAAGCACAGTTCTTTTTCACTTTCAATTATTATTCTATTTTTACACGCATTTTTCTTTGAGCCCCTTACGGTCTAATCCTACATCAAAAGAGAAGCAAAGAAATAGCCGCAAAACTAGCTAAAGTTTCCCCGTAATATCGAGCACAATTTGGGGCATATATAGCATTGACGAAGGCACAAATCCATTTGAGATCTCATTCGATAAGGCAAACAAAGTGTCTGTAAGAAATTGAAAAGGTCGCCTAAGCAAGACATGCTTTATGAGAAAAGTTGATAAGCACTACGGACACAAACTGATATTGGGTGAAAGACAACTAAGTTTGATTTTAAATAAAAATTGACTTGACTTAGAGACAAGGGTAGCGGTACCATGGACATCTGGGTATGGAACAGTTGAGGGCAACATTGGAAAGCCAAGGTCTCTAGAAAAAATGATACAAAGCAGCCGAGCATCTCGGTACCACGCTGAAAGAATCGGTTCTTCGATAGCAGTGGCCGTGGATCAAACTTCTCAAGGCATCAAGGCCGCAAACCAACCAACACTTTGAAAACTCACCAATATGTCATTGTTTGAAGCAGGAATAAAGCGGTGCAGAATGGCGATTATAAAAGAACGAATGTCACCAAACGTAAGCTCCTTAAAATATCCATTTTCTTTTATTTTCAGCGTGCATCACTATTGTTCACATCTCAATTTTTGTAGCTTAACTCAGGTAGAATCCTTTCTCCTAGGGGGATCCAGCTCATGTTTCGGGTAGAAGTAATCTTCACTCGGGATGTTTTACATAGCTTAACTCAGGTAGAATCTTTTCGCCTATAGGGATCCAGCTCATAGTTCCGAGTAGAAGTAATCTTCGCTCAGGATGTTTTACGTAGCTTCACTTAGGTAGAATCCTTTCACCTAGGGGGATCCAGCTCATAGTTCCGAGTAGAAGTAATCTTTGCTTATGGTGTTTTACGCAGCTTAACTCAGGTAGAATCATTTTGCCTTGAGGGATCTAGCTCATAGTTCCGGGTAGAAGTAATCTTCGCTTAGGATGTTTACGCAGCTTAACTCAGGTGGAATCCTTTCTCCTAGGGGATCCAGCTCATAGTTTCGGGTAAAAGTAATCTTCGCTCATGATGTTTTATGCAGCCTAACGCAGATAGAATCCTTTCGCCTAGGGGGATCCAGCTCATATTTCCGGGTAGAAGTAATCTTCTCTCAGGTTGTTTTACGTAGCTTAACTCAGGTAGAATCCTTTCACCTAGGGGGATCCAGCTCATATTTCGGGTAGAAGTACTCTTCGCTCAAGGTGTTTTACGCAGCTTAACTCAGGTAGAATCTTTTCACCTAGGGGGATCCAGCTCATATTCCGGGTAGAAGTACTCTTCGCTCAGGGTGTTTTACGCAGCTTAACTCAGGTAGAATCCTTTTGCCTAGGGGATCCAGCTCATATTCCGGGTAGAATTACTCTTCACTCAGGGTGTTTTATGCAGCTTTACTCAGGTAGAATCCTTTTGCCTAGGGGGATCCAGCTCATATTTCTGGGTAGAAGTACTTTTCGCTCATGGTGTTTTAATATAGCTTAACTCAGGTATAATTGTTTCACCTAGGGGAATCCAGCTTATAGTTCCGGGTAGAAGTTAATCTTCGCTCAGGTTGTTTAATATAGTTTAACTCAGGTAGAACGTTTTTTCACCTAGAGGGATTCAAAACTTTATACATGGTGCTAACTCCGGACTCTATCTCCTTCCAGTAAGACAAGGTACCAACCCCGGGTTACATTTCCTTTCGGTAGTACAGGGTAACGATGCTTGGGTACACAATCATTCATTACCAAATTTATCTCTTGTAGCTAGTTTATACTACTGTTTCGTCCGGCCTTTCAATAAATTAGATGGTTTATAGCTTTCGCTGATAACTCACAAAATTTTCCAAGTCCAAACTGGGGTAGAAAATTTTTGTTCATTTTGTTCGTCTTTGATGGCTTTGCAGGCCTCACCGCAGAGTATAGGTTATGACGATCGAAGCTTGCAGCTTCAGTTATCATCATAAGGAAAATCACAGGATAGTTTGGGTTTAACTTTGACAACGTGTCGGCAACACAGCTTCTCACTCAAATTCTGATCCAGAAAGCAAGCAATCAAGTTTGAGTCATAATCTTTTCTTTAAAGAGAATCAAGATCCAATCAAAGGTCAACACAAGAGAGAAAGTCAAGAATCAAGATTTGAATTAAGAAGACACGTACATAGGAATTTTGTACTCTTAGTTTGCAGACATGTATAATGCTCTTCTCTTTTTCTTTTGATGTAAGAAGCGTAACAATAGTAACAGCAACAGCAGCAGCAGGAGTTTTAACTCCAGTGTCTGGTAGTCCCAGCTACAAAATTTCTCCGAACTACACTGACATGATTCCTTTGTATCCAAGGATATGTAGGCAATCTCGGAAGCAAAATTCGGTCACGTTTTTCAAAAAGCTTTCAATGGAGTAATACACGAGAAAATTTTAGCTATGGCATTCACTTTCTTTGCACGAAAACTCCTCAGGTTCTCGAGCAAAGAGGGGCAACTGTGAATACCTAATTTTTGCTCGCTTTTAATTCTCCTACAAGTACTAATATTTGGATGATTTTTTTCGTTATTTATGAATTTTTATTTCCATTTCATTATTAAAAATACCAAAAATATTTTTAATCTTTTATTTGTATATTTTAGTTTGCATCTTTAAATTATATATACCAAAAAGATTTTCATTCTACTTGTATATTTTAGGACTAAATAAGATAATTAGGGGTTAAGTGATTGTGCTAATGTGTTTTAATTAAAATTGAGCCAAATTGGCCCAAAACTAGAAGCCCAAACAACTTACAAACCCGATCAACACGGGGGCTGTCAGGGGAGGGTCCAAACGACATAGATTTGGATAAAAACTACATCGTTTCATTTAGTAATCTAAAGACTTGATCTCATCCATCCATGATCTTTGATCCAATGGCCCTCATTTATTCCCTTTGAGGTATAAAAGCCTTTTAAAATTAGATTTTTTTCCATTTCTCTAAAAATCCAAACCCTAGAGACCGATCTCTTCATCTCTCCTCTTTCTCAAGTCGTCGCCCCTCCTCCACTGCCACCACCGTGCGTCGCCACCGGTGGTGCTCCAAACACCACCAAAATTTCACCCCTACTCATCTCAACCCCCTCTTTTTGAATCCAACACTCAAATTTCCTAAATCTCTCTCCATCCTCACGAATCCCATTTTGGCCGAAACCCTAGCCCAATTTCTTTTGAAACTAGTCAACTTCTAGCCATCCCCTTCTCATAATACACACATATTTGGACACAAATCTTGAATAACTACTGATTTATGTTAGTTTCGCGCTAATACTTTGACCCAGCGCCGCCGTCCACCACCCCGCTGCCACGACCACACAAGACCATCAGTGGCCCTTCATTTTTAAACTATTCCCGACCAAAAATGCTTGTTTCTCTTTATCACAACACTAGAACTCATTTATTTTGGCATGTGCTAGAAAGAAATGCCGGTTCAAGGTCGGGGAGTCATGGCTCGTCTTCCTTGACATCTCCTCGGTTGATTTGGCATCGGCTTCCATCATTTGGTATAACCCTATTCTCTCTTTTCTTTTTTTCTCTCTTCTTCTTCTTTGATTCTTCATGTGTATTTTTTATTAGGTTTAGGGATTAATCATAGTCATGATTCTGTTAGTTGTATTATCAGTGTATGTTATTTCAATAATTCGTTGTTATTCAGGAATCACATGTTTCTTCATATCTTTAAATTAATTTTTTTTACCTTGCCGATCGATTAGCTCGAATATAGTTCGTTAGTTTTGATTTTTGGTTCTTTGTCCTAGTTGTTCGACTATTTCATATGCATTCGTTATTACTAAACTTTTAGTTTTATCGACCTAGCCGATCGATTGTTTGTTTGTCGTGCTTGTTACTCTTGGATATTTGTTCCTCGACCTAGCTGGTCGATTGTTTGGTCGTTTGTTTGAATATTCAGTTAGTCGTGACTACAAATGATGGATTCAATTCAAACTGGTGGATTGTTTAATTCATCGGGTTTAGTCGGTTCATTGAATGATTTGTTAAGCTTGACTTTATCTTCCTTTGAGCATGATTTTAGTTTGAGTTTTTAGATTAAATAAGTCATGTATTGATTAAAAACTGAAGTAGTAAGAAATACTTGAGTATAGGGTCCGTGTTTGGTTGCTTTCACTATTTTGGACTATTTTGGAGTACAATACTCCAAAATTCTTCCACATTTGGTAAGGCAAAATGTTCATTGAACAGATTTTGGGCCAAAAATCTATCATTTTGGATAGATTTTTGGCTAAAATAAAATCTGTCCCAAGAGTCCTCCTCTCCTATAAAGGGAGGTCTTTCCATATCATCTGCATAGGTCTAAACATCCTTTAGACTAAAAAAAAAACTTTGAGAAAAAATCAGCAGCTAAACATCAAAAAGTGTACTAAAAAACTGAAACTTTGTGAGTTCTTTCTTCTTTTCCTAAGTCTGTGAGCTTTTATTTTGAGTTTCAGGGTCACGTAAACACTTACTCGAGATCTCACTTATCAGATTCCATTGTGGAAGACACAATTTTTTCTGAAGAATTCGCCATGATATA
>MU691470.1:96230-129852 GCA_026770625.1 Nicotiana glauca
CTTATTCATAGGCTATTATGAGTTCAAGACAGGCCGCTATGGTGAAATTGGTAGACACGCTGCTCTTAGGAAGCAGTGCTAATACATCTCGGTTCGAGTCCGAGTGGCGGAATACCGTCTTCTAAAAAGGATAAATAGATCTTATAATGAATTCAATTCCCGATTTCCTTTTTAGAATTATGTAATTAAGGGACTCTTCTTTTTTAAGAACGGGTTTAAAAGACTGTTGTTCGGTTGTTGTTTTCGCTGCTGGAAGTTTGCTAGTTTGCTGTTATTCTCTATTTTGTTTCTCTGAATTACATATTTATTGTAGTTTGATTTTCTGCCATTCAGGTAACTTTTAAATCTATTGTAGTGTTGATTCTCGATATAGAATGACTGAAGATATGGATCTCTCATGGCTCTTTGAATTTGTTGATATACTTTACGTGAAATGGACGTTATTGAGTGTGTTATTCATGTTTTAAGTATATGCTAGAATAGTAGAATGTAGTTAAGTCACTCAAGTTCCCTTTATGTTCAAAGTTGTTTACTTGGTTAAGGAAATTATAAAGACCTCATTTTTTTTTACAATGTTTGTTAAATTAGGATTTTTTGTGATTTACTTTCGAGGTTCATGTATTAATGACTTGTAGCTTCAAATGCCATAGTCAACATAATGTCTCCATGATAGTTGAGTTTTCTTCTCTTTAGCATTAAAAGCATTATTGGTTTGCTGATTTTATGTTTAGTAGCAGCCGTAATTTTGAGTTTTGACTAAATAGTTAAGGTTTTATGTTAGAATATATTTTTGAAAAATAACCAAGTATGTGTCACGACCCGGATTTCCCACCATCGGGAGTCATGATGGCGCCTACTTATAGGAGCTAGGCAAGCCAATCAATTTAATACTTTTCTTAACAACAACAACCATATAAAGAAAAGTGAGGCAATTACTATAAAAGCGGAAGTCTCAAAACATAAATAACTGAAACCAAGTGCGGAAGTTCAAATACACCTCTACCCAGATCTGGTGTCACTAACTCACAAACTTATACAAAATGCTAAATACAAAGTCTGAATAAAAATAGAGTACTGTCTGATCCGATACAAAGGAAATCAAACGAAAACAAAGACAAGAGAGACTCCGGGCCATGCGGACGTCAGCAAGGCTACCTCGGGAATCTCTAGACTGAAGTCAGCTCCCAATGCTCTTACTGATGTCCAAAAGCTCCTGCTCCAGTACTGTGGTCTGTGCAAAAATATGCACAGAGTGTAGCATCAACACAACCGACCCCATGTGCTGGTAAGTGCCTAGCCTAACATCCGGCAAAGTAGTGACGAGGCTAGACAGGACTACCAATCAACCTGTGCAGATTTATATATATATATACAAGTACTACAAAATAACAACGGAAATAATAATTAAGACTGGGAGGTGAACATGCTATTGCGGACAACAGATAAAATAGAACGATAGGAATAAACAAGGAGAACTACAACTGATCTCTTCTAACACTGAATACGTGGTCGGCGTGCCACATGATCCCATTTAATAATATATAAGTGGTCGGTGTGCTACACGATCCCATTTCATAATATATAAGTGGTCGGCGTGCCACACGATCCCATATCATAATATATAAGTGGTCGGCGAGACACACGATCCTATTTCATGCTATATAAGTGGTCGGCATGCTATACGATCCCATTTCATAATATATAATAGTTTTCCGGCAAGGGAACAAGTATCAATACAACTATCCCGGCAAGGGAATACAAATAAACAGTTAATTTCCAGCAAGGGAACAACAACAATAACTTACACGTCCTGGCAAGGGAATAATTACATCTTTTTCTCTTTCGTTCATTTCTACTTCCTAACATGTCATAATTCGAGCCAATGCTCCAAGGAGTTTACAAGTCATATTTCCTCTTCATACTATTCACATTATATCGAAACCACCAATTAAACATGGAAAAGTCACTACGGAATCCCAAATAAGGACTCGCAGTCATGCTAGACACCGATACTCGTCACCATGACTATACAGCGTACTCAACATTTAGCAATTAGAAAATATTACTCTAATCCTATTCCCTCAAGCCAAAGTTAGATCAAACACTTACCTCAACTTCCATGGCTAAATCAATCCACAATGACCGCTTTCCCTTTTGAATTCGGCTCCAACTCAATCCAATATATGAAATAACGACTTTATAGTATCAATAATAGCTAAACAAATCAAACCCAATGCCTAAGTATAGATTCCCAATCTTTCTTCCAAAATTTTCAAAATCGACCCCGAGCCCGCTTGGTCAAAATACGAGGTTCGAACCAATTCCCCCACGAGTTCGAATATACAATTTGTTTTCAAATTCGACCCCAAAATAAGGTCTAAATCAAAGAAAATTGAAAATCCCTAACTCTACCCAATTCCCCCAATTTCAACCCTAGATAACATGTTTTAGGCCTAGGATTTCAATGGATGATGATAGAAAATGAAGAAAACGAGTTAGATAATACTTACCCAAGACGATTTGGTGAAGAGTCGCTCTACAAGTCGCCTAGGGGCGGTGGAGAAGAAGAGCTCGTGTGAATTTTGGAATAAAACCCGTCACTGCTTCTGTTTTGACATTTAAAAAAATTGCTGGGCAAAAATGCCTTTCACGTTCGCGGGAAGGGGGCCGCATTCGCGAAGGGTAAATAGGTCAAGGCATCGCGAACGCGCGATGATATTTGCGAACATGTAGAAGGATGGGCTGGGGTCCAAGACTTTGGCCGATACGAACGCGAGATGGGGTACGCAAATGCGATGAAGAAGAGGTTGTTACTACGCGAACGCGAGGACTAGTTCGCGAACGCGATGAATAAAATGAAGGCTAAGTCTTCTGAGACAAAATGCTCTACTAGAACGCGAGGAGGTGATGCGAATGCGATGAAGGATGAAGCTGAAACTTCGCGAACACGAGAGGCATAGTGCGAACGCGAAGAAGAAAATCATTGTGCACCTGTTGCAGATTTCCTACAATCTTCCTAAATCCAAAACTACCCCGAACACCTCCGGAAATACTCTCGAGCCCTCGGGGCTCCTAACCAATCACACACACTAACTCAACAACATCCTACGAACTTAACCGTGCAATCAAATCGCCAAAATAACATCATAAATGAGGAATCCAACCTCAAAATCATCACTTCTTCATCAAACTTCTTAAACTTTCACTTTTAGATATTTAAGTCCGAAACATGTCAAATGACGTTCGATTTCAACCAAATTTCACAGAAAGCGCTTAAACCATATATTAGACTTGTACCGGATGCTAGAACCAAAGTACGAGCCCGATACCACAGTCTTCTAATCCATTTTCATTTCAAATTTCCATATAAATTTCAGAAAAACAATTTCTTTTAAAAATTCATTTCTCGGGCTCGGGATCGGGACCTCGGATTTCGATTCTGGGCATTCGCCCAAGTCCCATATTTTTCTACGGACCCTCCGGGACTGTCCAATCACGGGTCCGGGTCCGGGTCCGGGTCCGTTTACCCCAAATGTTGACCAAAGTCAACTTTAATCATATTAATATCAAAATTCATCAATTTTTACACAGAATTAATATTTAAGCTTCCCGGCTACGCGCCCGGACATCGTACACAAATCGAGGCGAGTAAAAATGAGGTTTTCAAGGCCTCGGAAGCACAGAATGAAAGAGAAAACAGGTGATGACCCTTTGGGTCGTCACATTCTCCACCTCTAAAACAATCGTTCGTCTTCAAACGGACAAAAGAAAGAAGTACCTGAGTCAGTAAATAGATGAGGATAACGGCTCTGCATATCAGACTCGGACTCCCAGGTCGATGCCTCAAGAGACTGACCTCTCCACTGGACACCCACTGAACGAAAAATCTTCCACCTCAACTGTCGAAACTGCAAATCTAGAATAGCTACCGGCTCCTCCTCATAAGACAGATCCTTGTCCAACTGGACAGTGCTAAAATCTAACACGTAGGCTGGATCGTCGTGATACCTCCGAAGCATGGACACATGAAACACTGGATGCACGGCTGACAAGCTAGGTGGCAAGGCAAGCCTATAAGCCACCTCTCCCACACGATCGAGAATCTCAAATGGACCAATGAACCTAGGACTAAGCTTTCCCTTCTTCCCAAATCTCATCACGCTCTTCATAAGCGACACTCGGAGCAAGACCCGCTCACCAACCAGAAAGCTACATCCCGAACCTTACGATCTGCATAACTATTTTGCCGCGACTGAGCCGAACAAATCCTGTCTGAATGATCTTGACCTTATCCAAGGCCTCCTAAACTAAATCGGTACCCAATAACCGAGCCTCTCCCGGCTCAAACCACCCAACCGAAGACCGACATCACCTACCATACAACGCCTCATATGGAGCCATCTGAATGCTGGACTGGTAGTTGTTGTTGTAGGCGAACTCTGCTAAAGGCAAAAACTAGCCCCATGAACCTCCAAAGTCGATAACACAAGCCCGGAGCATATCCTCCAAAATCTGAATCATCCGCTCAAATTGACCGTCCATCTGAGGATGAAACATTATGCTCAACTTAACTCGTGTGCCCAACTCTCGCTGAACTGCACCCCAGAAATGCGAGGTAAACTGCGTACCCCAGTCCGAAATGATAGATACCGGCACACCATGAAGGCGAACATTCTCCCGGATATAAATCTCAGCTAACCTCTCGGATGAATAGGAAACTACCACAGGAATGAAATCTGCTGACTTTGTCAGCCTATCAACAATGACCCAAATCGTATCAAACTTCTTCCGGGTCAACGGGAGTCCAGTAACAAAATCCATAGTAATCATCTCCCACTTCCACTCGGGAAGCTCAATCCTCTGAAACAGTCCACCAGGCCTCTGATGCTCGTATTTAACCTGCTGACAGTGCAAACATCGAGCCACATATGCAACAATATCCTTCTTTATCCTACGCCACCAATAATGCTGCCTCAGATCCTGATACATCTTCACGGCGCCTGGGTGAATAGAATACCGAGAACTATGGGCCTCCGCCAAGATAAACTCTCGAATCCCATCGACATTGGGCACACAAACTCGCCCCTGCAATCTCAAAACACCATCTCTATCTAAGGTCACCTTCGTGGCACCTCCACACTGCACTGTGTCTCTCAGGACACACAAATGGGGATCATCAAACTACCAATCACGGATACGCTCCAATAATGAAGAATGAGCGACCGTGCAAGCTAACACTCTGCTAGGATCAGAAATGTCCAACCTCACAAATCGATTGGCCAGGGCCTAATTATCCAAAGCAAGCGGTCTCTGGCTGACCAGAATGTAAGCAAGACTACCCATGCTGGCGGACTTCCTACTGAATGCATCGGCCACCACATTGGCTCTCCCCGGGTGATACAAAATAGTAACATCATAATCTTTCAATAACTCCAACCACCTCCTCTGCCTCAAATTCGACTCCTTCTGCTTGAACAAGTATTGAAGACTCTTGTGATCAGTATACAAATCACACGTCACACCATATAGGTAATGCCTCCAAATCTTCAAAGCATGAACAATGGCTGCCAACTCTAGATCATGAACTGGATAATTTTTCTCGTGGATCTTCAACTGCCTCGAAGCATAAGTGATGACTCTGCCATCCTGCATCAATACTACACTAAGCATAATACAGGAAACATCACAATAGACTGTATAAGGCCCTGAACCTGTGGGAAAAACCAATACCGGTGCTGAAGTCAGAGTTGTCTTAAGCTTCTGGAAGCTTGCCTCACACTCGTCTGACCATCTGAACTGGGCACCCTTCTGGGTCAATCTGGTCATCGGGGCTGCAATAGATGAAAATCCTTCCATGATCCGATGGTAATAACCTGCTAACCCCAAGAAACTCCGAATCTGTAGCTGATGCTGGTCGTGGCCAGTTCTTGACTGCCTCAATCTTCTTCCGGTCCACCTGAATACCCTCTACTGATACGACGTGACCCAGAAATGCAACCGAACTCAACCAGAATTTGCACTTCGAGAACTTAGCATATAACTGACTATCCTTCAGAGTCTGAAGAACCACTCTGAGGTGCTGCTCGTGATCCTCCTAGCTACGGGAGTACACCAGAATAGAATCAATAAAGACTATCACGAACACGTCGAAATAAGGCATGAACACTCGATTTATCAACTCCATAAATGTTGTTGGGGCATTGGTCAACCCGAACGACATGACCAGGAACTCACAATGCCTATACCGAGTGCAGAATGATGTTTTAGGGACATCAGATGCCCTAATCCTCAGTTGATGGTAGCCAGATCTCAAGTATATCTTTGAAAGCACATTTTCACCCTAAAGTTGGTCGAACAAATCGTCAATCCTCAGCAGTGGATACTTGTTCTTAATCGTCACTTTGTTCAATTACCGGTAATCAATACATAACCTCATCGAACCATCCTTTTTCTTCACAAATAACACTGGCGCACCCCAAGGAGAAATATTGGGTCTAATGAAACCCTTCTCCAGCAAATCTTGCAACTAATCCTTTAACTCTTTCAACTCTGGTGGGGCCATACGATACGGTAGGATAGAAATGGGCTGAGTGCCCGGATCCAGATCAATACAAAAATAAATATCCCTGTCGGGCGGCATACCCGTCAGGTCTGAAAGGAAAACCTCAGGGAACTCTCGAACAATAGGAACAGAATCAATATAAAGGACCTTTGCACTGGAATCGCGAACGTACGCCAGATAAGGTAAACACCCTTTCTCGACCATACGTCGAGCCTTCACATATGAAATAACTCTGTGGGTGGTATGCCCTGGGGTCCCTCTCCACTCCAAATGGGGAAAATTTGGCAAAGCCAAGGTCACGGTCTTGGCATGACAATCCAAGATAGCATGATACGGGGACAACCAATCCATCCCTAATATAACGTCAAAATCCACCATGTCTAAGAGAAATAAATCAACACGGGTCTCAAGACCCTCAAACACTACCACACAGGAACGATGAACTTGGTCGACCACTATAGAATCACCCACCAGTGTAGATACATAAATAGGAATACCCAAAGTATCACTAGGAATAACCAGGTAGGGTGCAAAATAGGACGACACATATGAATATGTAGACCCAGGGTCAAATGGCACTGAAGCATCCCTATCACAGACTAGAATAGTACCTGTAATAACTACATCCGAAGACTCAGCCTCTGGCCTGGCTGGAAGCGCATAACACCGGGGCTGGGCCCCACTTTCCTGAGCCATATCTTTGGGATGAACGGCTGCTAGCTGGCCTCTACCTCTGACGCTTCGAGCTCCACCTCTATGATCTCTACCTCCACCTTTATGGCCTCTACCCCCGCCTCTAGCTGGCTGGGCGGCCTGTGGATCACCTGATGCCTGAATCATAGGACGAGGAGCCAGCTGCTGAGAAATGTCAGAAGCTCGCGGGCAATACCTAGAAATATGTCTAGTGTCGCCACACGTGTAACAAGCCCTCAGCTGCTTAGAATAACGGAGTGGTGGTGCGCTAATAAGTGTTGATGGTGAACTAAAAAGCTGCTGGTCAGAAGACTGCGGCTAAGAGCCACGACCACATGAAGTACCATGTGAGACCTGTAGGGCTTACTGAAAGGGCCTCGGAGGATGGCCTCTACCATAAGAATCCCCACCTCCAGACAAGGTACCACTGAACCTACATGAATGACGGGGCCTCTTATCTAACCCAGACCACCTCCCCGTGCAAGAGTCATCTCAACTCTATGGGCTACATTGGCCGCCTTCTGAAAAGAAATCTCACTACCGTCTCCCAGAGCTATCTGGAGACGGATCGGCTCAATTAATCCATCAATAAACCGCTGCACTCTCTATCGCTCTGTGGGGAGTATAACAATATCATGATGTGCTAGATCAATGAACCGAGTCTCTTACTAAGTGACTGTCATAGAGCCCTGCTGGAGGCACTTGAAATTCCTGCGAAGAGCCTGTCGCTAAGTAACTGGGAGAAACTTCTCCAAAAACAACTCTGCAAACTGGTCCCAAGTCAGTGATGATGACCCTGCTGGTCTGGATAAACAATAGTCCCTCCACCAAGTCTTGGCAGATACTGCTAGTCGAAAGGTGATGAAGTCGACCCCATTGGTCTCCACAATACCCATAGTCCGAAGGATCTCATGGCAGCTAAATAAGAAATCATGTGGATCCTCTGAAGAAGTATCGCTAAATGTGGTGGTGAAGAGCTTGGAGAACCTATCAAGCCTCCACAAAACATTTGAAGACATAGCCGCTCCATCGCCGTCCTGGGTCACAATACCTAGCTGAACTGCCACAGCTGTCTGAACCACTAGAACATGATCCTGGGGAGCTACCTGCTCCGGAGTACGTGTGGCAGGAGTCAAAACTCCTCCTCCAGCCTGAGAAGTGGCTGGTGCTACTGGAAGCAAACCCGCTCTAGTGATGCTATCCACAAAGCCTGTCAGTCTGACCAAAGCGTCCTGAAGATCTGGGGTGACCATGAACCCCCCTGGAATCTGAGCTGGGCCCACCGCAGCTGTTGGGGCTGGAACCTCCTCATCATAATCAATATGAGGCTCCACCTCTGGGACTGCTGCCTGGGGCTGAGTTCTGCCCCTGCCTCGGCCTCGCCCTCCGCCCCTCGTAGGAACTGCTACTGGGGGCTCGGGATGTTGCGCGGTAGAAGAGGAAGCATGTGTTCTCTCCATCTCCGAAAGAAGAGAGTAGAAAGACAATCAATATTTGAGAACTAGAATCGCACGACAAGAAAGAATAAAAGTGAAATTTTTCCTAACTCCATAGCCTCTGGGGAATAAATACAGACGTCTCCGTACCGATCCCTCAGACTCTACCAAGTTTGTCCGTGAGTAGCGAGACCTATGTAACCTAGAGCTCGGATACCAACTTGTCACAATCCAAATTTTCCACCATCGGGAGTCGTGATGGCGCCTACTAATAGGAGCTAGGCAAGCCAATTAACTTTATACTTCTCTTAACAACATCAACCATATAAAGAAAAGTGAGGCAATTACTATAAAAGCGGAAGTCTTAAAACATAAATTACTGAAACCAAGTGCGGAAGGTCAAATACACCTCTACTCAAATATGGTGTCACTAACTCACGAACTTCTACAGAATGCTAAATACAAAGTCTGAATAAAAATACAGTACTGTCTGATCCGATACAAAGGAAATCAAACAAAAACAAAGACAAGAGAGACTCCGGGCTATGCGGACGTCCGCAAGGCTACCTCGGGAATCTCTTGACTGAAGTCAGCTCCCAATGCTCCTACTACTATCCAAAAGCTCCTACTTTGATATTGTGGTATGTGCAAAAATATGCACAGAGTGTAGCATCAGCACAACCGACCCCATATGTTGGTAAGTGTCTGGCATATCCCCGGCGAAGTAGTGACGAGGCTAGACAGGACTACCAATCAACCTGTGCAGATTTATATATATATACAAGTACTACAAAATAACAGCGGAAATAATAATTAAGACTGGGAGGGGAACATGCTATTGGGGACAATAGATAAAATAGAACGGTAGGAATAAATAAGGAGAACTACAACTGATCTCTTCTAACACTGAATATGTGGTCGGCGTGCCACACGATCCCAATTCATAATATAAGTGGTCGGCGTGCCACACGATCCAATTTCATAATATATAAGTGGTCGGTGTACCACACGATCCCATTTCATAATATATAAGTGGTCGGCGTGCCACACGATCCTATTTCATGCTATATAAGTGGTCGGCGTGCCACACGATCCCATTTCATAATATATAATGGTTTCTCGGCAAGGGAACAAGTATCAATACAACTATCCTGGCAAGGGAGAATACAAATAAACAGTTAATTCCCGATAAGGGAGCAACAACAATAACTTACACGTCCCGGTAAGGGAATAACTACATCTTTTTCTCTTTCCTTTATTTCTACTTCCTAATCATGTCATAATTCGAGCCAATGCTCCAAGGAATTTACAAATCATATTTCCTCTTCTTACTGTTCACGTTATATCGAAACCATCAATTAAACAAGGAAGAGTCACTACGGAATCCCAAATCAGTACATATAAGGACTCACGGTCATGCTAGACACCGGTGTATAGATACTCGTCACCATGCTTATACACCGTACTCAACATTTAGCAATTAGGAAATAATACGCTAATCATATTCCCTCAAGCTAAAGTTAGATCAAATACTAACCTCAACTTCCACGGCTAAATCAATCCACAACGACCGCTTTCCTTTTTGAATTTGGCTCCAACTCAATCCAATCTATGAAATAACGACTTTATAGTATCAATAATAGCTAAACAAATCAAACCCAATGCCTAAGTATAGATTCTCAACCTTTCTTCAAAAATTTCAAAATCGACCTCGGGCCCGCTTGGTCAATACACGAGGTTCGAACCAATTCCATGTCATCCATTCCCCCACGAGCCCAAATATACAATTTGTTTTCAAATTCGACACCAAAACGAGGTCTAAATCAAAGAAAATCAAAAAGCCCTAACATTACCCGATTCCCCCAATTTCAACCCTAGATTACATGTTTTAGGCCTAGGATTTCAGTGGAAGATGGTAGAAAATGAAGAAAACGAGTTAGATAATATTTACCCAAGAACATTTGGTGAAGAATCGCTCTACAAGTCGCCTAGGGGATGTGGAGAAGAATAGCTCGTGTGAATTTTGGAATAAAACCCGTCACTGCTTCTGTTTTGACGTTTAAAAAAATTGGTGGGCAAAAATGCCCTTCGCGTTCGCGGGAAGGGGGCTGCTTTCGCGAAGGGTAAATGGGTCAAGGCATCACGAATGCGAGATGATATTCGTGAACGCGTAGAAAGATGGGTTGGGGTCCAAGACTTTGGCCTATTCGAACGCGAGATGGGGTACGCGAACACGATGAAGAAAAGGTTGTTACTATGCGAACGCGAGGACTAGTTTGCGAACGCGATGAATAAAATGAAGGCTAAGTCTTCTGAGACAAAATGCTCTACGCGAACGCGAGGAGGTAATGCGAACGCGATGAAGGATGAAGCTGAAGCTTCGCGAACGCGAGAGGCATAGAGCGAACGCGAAGAAGAAAATCACTGTGCACCTGTTGCAGATTTCATACAATCTTCCTAAGTCCAAAACTACCCCGAACACCTCCGAAAATACTCCTGAACCCTAGGGGCTCCTAACCAATCACACACACTAACTCAACAATATCCTACGAACTTAACCGTGCGATCAAATCTCCAAAATAACATCATAAACGAGGAATCTAACCTCAAAATCATCACTTTTTCATCAAACTTCTTAAACTTTCACTTTTAGATATTTAGGTCTGAAACATGTCAAATAACGTCCGATTTCAACCAAATTTCACAGAAAGCGCTTAAACCATATATAAGACTTGTACCGGGCGTCGGAACAAATATACGAGCCTGATACCACAGTCTTCTAATCCATTTTCATTTCAAATTTTCATATAAATTTCAGAAAGACAATTTCTTTTAAAAATTCATTTCTCGGGCTCGGGACCTCGGATTTCTATTCCGGGCATACGTCCGAGTCCCATATTTTTCTACGGACCCTCCCGGACCGTCCAATTACGGGTCCGAGTCCGGGTCCGTTTACCCAAAATGTTGACCGAAGTCAACTTTAATCATATTAATATCAAAATTCATCAATTTTTACACATAATTCATATTTAAGCTTCCCGACTACGCGTCCGGACAGCTCACGCAAATGGAGGCGAGTAAAAATGAGGTTTTTAAGGCCTCGGAAACACGGAATGAAAGAGAAAATTGGTGATGACCCTTTGGGTCGTCACAGTATGTTAGAATATATTTTTGAATTTTGTGCAACTAAGATTATGCTTTGCTATAAAGCTAAAAGAATTTTTTTCAAGACATATGTAATCATGGATATGAGTACAAAAAAAATGAGGGAATGAAAAAATAAAAAGTATAGAGGGATATTGGGTGCTGGGGATAAATATAAAAAGATATTTAATTACTAATAAAATAACAATCACATTAAATTATGAGTGAAGGAAGAAAATAAATGCATATGTTTAAATGGGAAAGGATAATGAAACTGATAAGATCGCGGATTCGCTTGCGTGGCTAAAATCGCGGATTCGCTTGCGTGGCGCGCTTGCGTGCCATCGTGCTAAAATCACGGATTCGCTTGCTTGAGTTCTTTCTTCTTTTCCTAAGTCGGTGAGATTTTGTTTTGAGTTTTTGGGTCACTTCGGGTTTAAAAGACCGATGTTCGATTGTTGTTTTCGTTACTGGAAGTTTGCTAGTTTGTTGTTATTCTCTAGTTTGTTTCTCCAGAGTTACATCTTTGTTGTAGTTTGATTTTCTACCATTCAGGTAACTTTTAAATCTATTGTAATGCAGATTCTCGATATCAAATGACTGAAGATATGCATCTCTCATGGCTCTTTGAATTTATTGATATACTTTACGTGAAATGGATGTTATTGAGTGTGTTATTCATGTTTTAAGTATATGCTAAAATCGTCGAAGGTAGTTAAGTCACTCAAGTCCCCTTTACGTTCAAAGTTGTTTACTTGGTTAAGGAAAATATTAAGACCTCATTTTTATCTTTTTTATTTAATTGGGATTTTTTGTGATTTACTTTCAAGTTTCATGTATTGACTTGTAGCTTCAAATGCCATAGTCAACATAATGTCTCCTTGATAGTTGAGTTTTCTTCTCTTTAGCATTAAAAGCATTATTGGTTTGCAAATTTTATGTTTTGTAGCCACCGTAATTTTGAGTTTTGACTAACTAGTTAAGGTTTTATGTTAGAATATACTTTTGAAAAATAACCAAGTATGTTAGAATATATTTTTGAATTCTGTGCAATTAAGATTATGCTATGCTATAAAGCTAAACGAATTTTTCCAAGACATATGTAATCATGGAAATGAGTACAAAAAAATGAGTGAATGAAAAAATAAAAAGTATAGAGGAATATTGGGTGCTGGGGATAAACATAAAAATATATTTCATTACTAATTAAATAACAATCATATTAAATTATGAGTGAAGGAAGAAAATAAATGCATATGTTTAAATGGAAAAGGATAATGAAATCGATAAGAAGAAAATGAGCCGTTAGAAATAGGAGGAGAAAGAGTAGAAATGGTTCTTAAGAGGAAATAAATTAATGATATATTGGGCTAAAAAAAAATAATTGATGAAAATTCCAAAAAAAAAAAGAAAAAAAAGATAAATATGTTTCTTGGCTTAAGAGAGGTGTCACCTCACTTTCCTATTGCCCACTTTTATATTTATATATAGATGGGTGTGTAGTCTTATTAGTGCCATATTGGTGTAGATGAGTAGAAATATTGGTTGACCCTTAAGAAATAGTTTTGGTTGGAAATATAAAATAGACAAAATAATATTGGGTAGTGGGTTCGCAAAGTAGAAATGAAAGAATTTTTGGGCTGAAATACTAGGCCAGCGTGATTAAGTCCAAACTATTTTAATGGATGGTTCATCTCTCTTTAGTAATTTCAGCAGGCCTATATCTTCTTAATAAGTTGTTGGGGCCTTTTGTAAATAATTCCAGCAGCCCAATACCTAGTGTATTTCTATAGCTGGCCCATTTTCACTTGCTAACAAGGCTGATCCAACTTTCAACACCGTGCGTGTCTCACAGTTAATTTTTAAATAAAATCAGTTTCTCCTTTATAATTTAATCACTTTTTTAATTAATTAATTTAAGCGCTAGGCAAATAGTAGGCGCGCTTTAACTCACGGAATCACTTGTGTAGCGTGGTGTTAACATTTAATAAACTAATTCAATAATCTCATACCATACCCATTAGTTTTTTTAGTTAGTTTTTAATTTAATCAATCCTTGGCTAAAATCACGGATTCGCTAGCGTGGCGCGCTAGTTAATTTTTTTTAAATAATCTTCAAGAATCAATTTCCTCAACTGTAGTAATTTCTTAAAAGTACTACAAATAGTTGATTATCGTGATTGTCGATTCGCTTGCAAGGCGCAATTATGATAAGCTAATCACTTGCGCGGCGCAATTATGATAAGCTAATCAATTTCGTTATCCGGTCACGCATTCGCTTGCATAGCGTAGTTATGACTACGTAATTTTTCCAAATCCTTTTTTAATATATAATCCTAATAATCAAGAAATAGAAGTGGATAGGTAAAACATAAAAATCGTATAAATTATGGTTTGTTCAAAATTAATTCAAGCCACGTTATAAGCCAATAAAGCGACCGTGCTAGAACCACGGGACTCGGGGAATGCCTTGCACCTTCTTCTCGGTCAACAGAATTCCTTAACTGAACTTTGTTTTCGCAGACCGATATAAAATAGTCAAATCTTCCTTTGAATAGGGATTCAAATAAAATGTGACTTGGAACACCCAGAAAATCAATTCTAAGTGGCGACTCTGAACAATAAAATAATCCCTATTTCAAAATTATCACTTTAATTGGAAAAACTCTTTAACCCAAAACAATCGATAACCCATACACATATTCTTTTTGGGGGTGAAAAAAAGGGGTGTGACATTGTTCCCGAGATTAGGAAAAATTTAGTCTCTGCTGGACTTCTTGTTAAGAATGGTTTTAAATGTGTTTTTATTTCCGATAAGGTTGCAATAAGTAAGAATAAAATATTTATAGGATAAGGTTACCTCACTGAGGGCCTTTTCAAGCTGAATGTAATGGTTGTTGAAAATAATAATAAAATTCCAGTTTCGTCTTACTTACTTGAGTCAAATGAATTGTGGCATATACGTTTGGGTCATGTTAATTATAAAACCTTGCCGAAAATAATTAATTTGGAAGTATTGCCTAAATTTGAATGCGACAAATCAAAAATGTCAAATATGTGTAGAATCTAAGTATGTTAAACATCCTTCTAAGTCAGTTGAAAGGAATTCAGATCCTTTAGACTTAATTCACACAGATATTTGCGATATGAAGTCAATACCATCTCGAAGTGGAAATAAGTATTTCATAACTTTTATTGACGATAGTATTAGATATTGCTATGTTTACTTACTTAATATTAAAGATGAAGCTATAGACGCATTCAAGCAATACAAAAATGAAGTTAAAACACAACTTAACAAAAAAATTAAAATGATAAGAAGTGATAGGGGTGGTGTATATCAATCTCCTTTTGAACAAATATGTTTAGAATATGGAATTGTTCATCAAACAACGGCCCCTTACACGCCCCAATCCAATGGGATTGCAGAAAGAAAGAATCGTTCATTAAAGGAGATGGTGAATGCTTTATTGATAAGCTCTGGTTTGCCACGGAACTTGTGGGGGGAAAGCATTCTTACGGCTAGCCGAATACTAAATCGAGTACCCCATAGCAAAACACAATCCACTACATATGAAAAATGGAAAAGAACGAAGCGCAACTTGAATTATTTTAAAGCGTGGGGGTGTTTAGAAAAAGTGCAAGTCCCTAAACCTAAAAAGGGTAAAAATAGATCCGAAAACCGTTGATTGTGTTTTTATAGGATATGCGACTAATAGTAAAGCATATCGATTTCTGGTTCATAAATCAAAAATTCCGACATTCATAATAATATGGTTATAGAATCAGATAATGTTGAGTTCTTTGAAAATATCCGTATAAAAAGGAATGTGAATCGATCGGTGAAGGATCTAAACGACCTCGGGAAGAAACAAAAGAAAGTACACAAAACCAAGAGGATCCAAAATGTATTAAACGTTAAAGAACGTCTACTTCATTTGGACCAATTTTATGACTTTCTTATCAGAAAATGAGCTTCAAACATTTAAAGAAGCTATGTCTACTTCGGAATTATTGTTTTGGAAAGAGGCAGTCAATAGTGAAATAGAATCCATATTGTACAACCATACATGGGAATGGTTGATCTTCCTCCTAGAAATAAACTGTTGGATTCTAAAGGGATCTTTAAGAGGAAAATGAAAGATGATGGCACTATTGACATATTTAAGGCAAGACTTGTGGTCAAACGGTATAGACAACGAGAAGGTCTTGACTATTTTGATACACACTCTCCAGTTACAAGAATTACGTCCATACGAACGTTAGTAGCGTTAGCTACAGTTTATGATCTTGAAATTCATCAAATGGATGTTAAGAAAATCTTCTTAAATGGAGAGTTGGAGGAAGAAATTTTACATGGAACAATCTGAAGGGTTTGTGGTTCTAGGTAAAGAAAAGAAGGTATGTAGACTTGTTAAGTTCCTTTACGGACTAAAACAGGCACCCAAACAATGGCATGCGAAATTGGACCAAACAATGTTGTCAAATAGTTTTAAAATAAATGAATGTGATAAATGTGTGTACATTAAAATATTCCAAATCACATAGTCATTGTTTGCTTATATGTGGATGATATGCTAATAATGAGTAATGACATTGCCAACATAAATGCGACTAAGCGCATGCTAACTGGAAAGTTTGATATGAAATACTTGGGAGTTGCTGATTTAATTCTGGGAATTAAGATCCATAAGACTTCTCAGGGTATGGCATTGTCACAATCTCATTATATTAAGACAGTACTTGAAAAATTCAAGCACTTGGGCTTTAAAGTTACAAAGACTCTAATTGATGAAAATCTTGCATTATTAAAGAACAAAGGCCAAAGCATATCACAATTGGATTATGATCGTGTGTTGGGTTGCTTAATGTACATCATGAATTTTACACGACCAGATATAGCTTGTTCTATAAGTAAATTGAGTTGATATACGAGCAATCCTGGTCAATTTCATTGGATGGCCATGAAACGAGTTTTGGGGTATTTAGTACATACCCAGGACTTTGCTTTGCACTACAGTAAATATCATGCGGTCATTGAGGGATACTGTGATGAAAATTGGATCACCAGATCAACTGATTCCAAGTCCACAAGTGGATATGTATTCACTGTCGTGCCCCCTTTTTTATCGCAAAATCGGGTTTATGACATTTTGGAGGGACAACTCGTTCCTTTTAGGGAACTGGGTTTGCATTTGCAGAGTCGCCACCTAATGATTTATGGTGCATTAGGACACCAATGGGGTTCAATTCTAAGTTCCATTTGAATAACCAGAGAGAGGGTAAGGACTTGAAATTATCCTAAGGGGGAGGTGTTAGGCACCCCTCAGGATCCACTAGTGTGGTTCCCGGCCAGACAGTTATTGTGAATTTGGGATGCAATTAACATAGAAGCAGATAAGACTCAAATAACAGGGGGTTTCAATACACAATGGTTTGAAAGTAAACAAAGTTTGAAAGAGCAATTAAAAGAGCTGATTTTAAATAGGAATTGCAATGCTAAAAGAGAATAAAAAATAAAGGAGGAGGGTCCTAGGTTTATTTAACATATGGATCACCCCACACAATATCCGGTAATCACTCCTCAATGAGGGGCTACACGTGACATTATCGCGTGGTCATCATATCCATATCTATCATTCCCGCCCCGTTAAGGTATTAAAGCACGGGTTGGTCTCGATTACTTATTGCATGCTATAACCCGTCCCATTCCTATCAATCCCGGAGACGTTTATGACTACTAATCCTGAAAGTTAGGGGTATTAGGCTTATTTGTAGTTTCAAAGGTAAAAATTCTAAAGTGGCATACAAAACATATAAAGACTGCACATTAAAGGGGAAACGCATAAGCATATAAGACTCAAGTATACCTCCTCAAACAAAAGCACATAAATGGCATGACTTACATATACTTTTTTATCTGATTTAAGGCACATAAAGACGAGGGACGTTAATTGTTGAGGTAGCTTAGTTTATTACATAACTCGGATAAGAAGCCTGAATCAGGCCTTCCTGCTGGTTGTAGCAATTACAAAGCGAATTTAGTTTTACAATTATTATCCTAAGGCTTGCCTGAGTGATTAGACGGGGTCCTATAGGCATGATGTCTATTCAATTCAGAAGGTGATGAGACAGTAAAAACTCGAAATAAATTGTTTGAAATCCTATGGGCATGCTTGCTAAACCTTGTTAAGTAAGGGGATTAGATTATTAAAAGAGGTTCGAAAGGGACAAAATTAAATTAGACTAGTTACAGGTTCTGCAGGTGATAGTATCTATTATTACTGATTTTCAATCCCTATGAACAGGATATCTAATATTGAATGGGAATGAAACAAGACGGATTTTATTTAAGAATCCATACAGGCATGATTTCTATATGTTACTGATTTCAGCATGTTACTGGGTTATAACCAATTTGGCCCTAAAACATGATAGATAAATGGTGACAAATGTGCAAAATATTAGACGATCCCTATAGGCAGGTTATCTAGATATGAAGTTGGACAAGAAGTCCTGTAGACATGGTTTCTAAATACAGTGTGAACACATAGAAATTTAAAATAGACCTATAGGCATGGTTTCTAAATGCAGTATGAACATACAAAAATTTAAAATAGACCTATAGGCATGGTTTTTACCCTTGGCCTGCATGAATACCCAACCTTTTTCACTAGCCAGCCCCAAGTGTTCATTATAAATTATTACAAACCAGGAATAATAAATTACATCAGGAAAAAAAAAGTACAAAGAAAATTTACAACCAGAGGAAGCTTGATTCTTGACTTCCTCTCTGAGTTATGAGATAAACCAACTCAAAGACCACGGATCCAAAGCCACTTGAGTGTATCAGAGTTCCCTAAGGGCCTCAATAAGACCCCGAGCAGTGCTCACACCGAAGTTCCATAACCAGAATAGGAACAAGTACAGTGTAGAAGTGCCAGCCCTCATGTGTCCAAGTTCAGATGGAGCTCATGGGTCCCAAGGCGAGGCTCACACGAGTGGGGAAGAACTTAAGTCTAAGAAGATAGTGCAAATGCAGAAAGAGAGTTCTAAGAGCTGAGGGAGTGAAGGAGAAGGGTAAAGGGTGGTAGGGAAATAGTTACAGAGTTGATAACTTCATACAAAAGGGGTTCAGGGGTTGGGAATTGAAAAAAGCCTATGTACTTAGGCAAGGATCATCTTCGGGCATGCACAGCAACAGAAGATGATGGCATGCCTATAAGCCCACCAGAACACACAACACTAGAGAAAACATAGAGGTTATGATCCCAGGAGGATCCAATTTGAGTCATGGACAGCAATATTCAATACAGCCATGCCTCATACCAAACATAGATATAAAACACATTGGGGATAGGGATTTAAGGTTCACAAAACATTAAACAGGAGAAAAGAAATTACAGCATGCTACATAAAGGTACTGAAATAGATACCAGCAATAGGCAGACAAGAATGCAAGAACATTAAGTAACCATGTTGTTGTTGATATTGTAAGCTTAATTAGAACGTACCAGTTCAAAGAAGAAAAATGCAGTAAAGAAAGGTAGCAGGACTTGAAATATAGCTTTGGCTTTCAGTCAGCTAAACAGGTCGCAGTACAAGTAGTAAAGCTAGAGAGAGCGTTTGAGTGTAAGTGCGAGTTCAGAATTAAGAGTGTTCCTCCCTTGGGTTAATGAGAGAATGAGGTACTTATAGTTTGAAAACAGGTAGAAAAACAGACAAAAATCATAGTTTAGCAGTAATTATGGAACTATGTGCTAATTAAAATTAAATCAGTATAAGTACTCCCTTTAATTAAGGAGTTAAATTTGAACGATAACACGCAAATACTAAATAAGGAAAGAAATCATATAAGGTTGAATATAACAAATAAGGAAATATTTTCAGCATAGTATAAGTACACAATATGCAATAGAGACTAGGTTCATCAAATTCTAATCAGGAAAACGTCGGTAAGAATCAATACTGATGTAACCAAGGTAAGGTAATTAATCAAA
Organism: Nicotiana glauca; assembly: GCA_026770625.1. Taxonomy (NCBI): domain Eukaryota; kingdom Viridiplantae; phylum Streptophyta; class Magnoliopsida; order Solanales; family Solanaceae; genus Nicotiana; species Nicotiana glauca. The sequence continues at coordinate 116,066 of MU691470.1, forward strand.
TTGAGTAGAAGAGTAGGGATCGAAGGTTCAAAGGAAAGTGTTCAAATTAGACCAAGAAACAAGGAAATCAGTAAGGCAAAACAAGGAAAGAATCAATTACTTAACATACGAGTGCAATCAAAAATTTCCCAAGGGATGGTTTGAAATCAGTCCAAAATTGAAAGTCATTTAAGAGGGGAATTCAGCATATAAATAGAGTGCATAGACATTAGGCATGCAAGGCCAAACTATGGCAAAGAGAAGCAGCGTACAATAACAATCACATAATCAGTAGACAGTGAACTAACGAAACATGGTAGGCACATAGGTCAAATTCATTAACTTAGTAATAGAGAAAAGAAAGAGTATTAGAAGCATGCAAAGGGTCAAGTAAAAGGCCCTTCTGAAATAGTATAGTCGCGCTTCAATGATAGCAGGAATCAAAATCGCATAAAGAAACAAATGCTGAAACAAAAAGATTTCAAACCCAGTCGAGCAACTCCAAATAGATGAGTTGCAAAAGCAGCTTCAGAAACTCGAATAGGCCCCAAAGAAATTAAGGTTTTTGAAACCAATCGAACTCAAAGATGACGAACAAGTAAATCACACAACAAATAGTCTCAGAAACTCGAATGAACCCAAATTTAGGGTTTTCAACACCAATCAAGTCTAGGGATGAAAAACAGATAAATCAAACAAATATTAACAAAAAATAGATTCAGAAACCTCAAAAGAAATTAAGGCTTTTAACATGCAAACTCCAGTAGAATAACGACATAAGGAAACACAGCAGAACATGTCAAAAATCAGAGAAAGTTTCGAAATAACTTAGCAAAAACTCTAATCGAAAAAGATAAAGGGTTTCGAAGGTAGAGTTTTTAGAAGAAAATTTGAGAAAAACGTTTAGAAGCTTAGAGCAAATACAGATCTAAAACATATCTAAAAGAAATCGGAAGAACCTTAAAGGTTAGGGTTTCAGAAGAACCCCAAGTGGTGAGAAAGGCTTTGAAAACAATCGATCTAAGTAGGAGAGTCAAGAGTCAGACTCGAATAGCCATGGCTGGCTGGAGAAAGGTCAGAGACGACCGGAGAATAGTCATAAACTGAAACGACCAAGGTCCAGACCAAACTTTTCCAGGATCTAGCCTTTAAACCATGGTAATCGGGCATGTAGAATCCATAGGAGGTGGATACAGACCTCCGATGACCTCGGAAGCCATGGATTTGGGAGGTTTCAGGGTTGGAGTTTGAGGGCAGCGGCTAAGGTTTGATAGAGTCCCAAAGAGAATTGAGGGAGAGGGTAATTCAAGGGTGACTAAAATGAGAGAATGGGTAGGTTTTTGGGGGTTGTTAGATTAAAAAAGAAAAGGAATTACGAGGGTCGTTGATCTTTTAGATCAACGGCCGGGATTTAATGGGTCTTTGGGTCGGGTTAGCGAATTTAGGATTTGGGTCGGGGTTTTAATTCAAAATTGGGCTGGGATTGGGGTTTGAACTTGTTATAATTGAAATACATATGGGGCTATCATTTAAATAGCCAATTTTCCCTTTTTAATTTTATAAAAATAGAAAATTGATTTCTGAAAATAAATTAAAAGTGTAAAAAATGATTTATAATCTATAATTTTTAATTTAAAAAATACTGGGCTTAATTTTTATAAATATAAACGCAATTAAATTTTAAAGAGGCTAATATTGTAATTATATGCAATTTAGCTTTAAAAATACCAAATAAATTTGTAAAAATATGCAAAAATTATTTTAGTTATATTTCAGCATGAATATGAGCATCCAATAAATGAATCATCAAAAATGATAATTTTGAGAATAATTATTGGGTTTTTATGGATAAAATAGGGCAATAAATTGATCAAAAAATCTTTAAAAATTAAGAAAAATAGTAAAACATTTGGACATGCTTATATATGCTATTTTGAAAGTATTTTATATATTAAAAATATATAGGTAAAAATTGGGTATCAACATTCACTATTGGTGGAGGAGCGGTATCTTGGAAGTCGTCCAAACAAACTTATATTGCCCGCTCTATAATGAAGGCTGAATTCATAGTTTTAGATAAAGCCGGTGAAGAAGCTGAATGGATCCGGAATTTCTCGGAAGATATTCCATTTTGGCCCAAACCATTGGCACCAATATGCATACATTGCGATAGTCAAGCAACAATTGGAAGGGCTGGGAGCGTTATGTATAACGGTAAATCTCGTCATATACGATGAAGACATAAAACTATTAGGCAATTACTTTATAGAGGAATTATCACGATTGATTATGTAAAGTCAAGTGATAATGTGACGGATCCATTTACAAAATACCTAACTAGAGAGGTAATTGAGAAATCATCAAGGGAAATGGGACAATGGCCGAGTACAAGTCATAGTGGAGGTAACTCTACCTAGATGACCGGAGATCCCATGATCTAGGTTCAAGGAGATCAAACAAAGTCATTAATAACGGTTCAACATTGTTAACTAAACTTTTGGTCCATTCTCGTGATGAGACAATGTTCAGTACCAAGGATAAAGCATTAAGGCTTTTTAATGATTTCTAAATTTGATACGGGGTATATCAAATAGTGCATCTACGGGATGACATATTTAGGAATCACCTATGTAAGTGTGAAGTGTTATCCGCTTCAAGGAGAACTTTGAAAGGCGAGTTCTCTACGCACTTATGAAACCAAGTGGTGTTCATGGCTGAGACGAACACAACAATGAGAACCAAAGATGGTTAAGGGTTGGTTGTGTGACTTGTCATTGTCTAGGTATAGACTAAAGTTCGATGGTTCAAAGATATCAAATCTATCGATTGATCGAGTATATCCGATATAAGTTCACTACGGAAAGTTCAAAGGGAAACCTACTTATCCAGATGCAATTAATCCTTGCTTGCAAATCGCACAGTTTTTCATGCATGTTTCCGTGATATAGTCACTCCCCATTCATGTGGGGGATTTTTGGGTTTTATGTATTTAATTATATTAAATATTTAGAAGGGGGTGAATGGGAAATGGAGGAAAATAAAATTTTTGAGTGAAATTTTAAGTTTTCCCCTTGGCAAGGGGACATTGTCCTATATTGGAAGAGGAAAAGGTTTTTGATGGGTATATAAGTAATTGCTCTTCTTCTAGATCATAAAGAGTTGAGAAGAAGGCAAGTCTCGCGTCGTCGTCTTCGTCGTCGTCGTCGCTCGGCTTGGCTCAGCTTCGGCTTCGGCTTCGGATTCGAATTCAAATTTGGATTTGGTCAAATAATCGGTCAATTGATTGATTTTTTGACCAAATTTATTTTCTAATAGTAAAATATTAACAGAAATGTTATTAAATACTCCCTCCATTTCAATTTATGTGAACCTATTGCCTTTTTAGTCCGTGCCAAAAAGAATGACCTATTTCCCTATTTGGAAACAATTTACCTTTATGCAATGATTTATAGCCACACAAAATATATGTGCCTCATTTTACACCACAAGTTCAAAAGTCTTCTCTCTTTTCTTAAACTCCATGACCAGTCAAATGGGTTCACATAAATTGAAACGGAGGGAGTATTTATTTTAATAACAGAATATTAACATTAAAATAAATATTAATATTAAATCAAATTCAGTTATCCAAATTTTAATTTTCTATTTTTGTAACAGAAAATTAACTACCCTTCAATTTTCTCTCTTTATTTTCCCTCTTTATTGTTGAGTAAATAGCCATTTATATTATGGCATTTATGCTGTGGCCGTTTGCATAAACAGCCATTCTGAAGAGTTGCACATCTTCAGACTCTAGCCCAACTTTGGCTATAAATATAAGGCTATTCTGCTTAGAATAATCATACGATTTTCTGAGTTTCTCCTCCTTCTTCTGCTTACTTTTAACATCAAACAAAGCAACAGTAAGTGTGATTTGCTACCAAACTTTGTGTTCGTTAAAACACTCCTGGGAGGAAATAATCCATAACCTTGGGTACTAGGAGGCGATTAAATTACTTAAGGAAATACTGTGAATTCAATGGGTTTGAATTGATTTCTATCACTTTACGTTTTCTGTTTATATATTATTCTGCTTTGTTTTTTTCCAGAATTAGTTTACAAATATAGTTTACTAACAAAAAATTTATTTTTACCCTTCTCGAGTTTTGTGCGTTGTCTGGCCGTATTTCCGATAAACTTTTATGTTGAAAGTTGATGAAAATAATAATTTTTGCCTTAAAAGTTTATTTTAGTTGACTCCGGTCAATATTTTGAATAAATAGACCCCGGACCCGTATTTTGCCGGTCCCAGTAGGTCCATATTAAAATATGGTACATGGGCGTATGCCCGGAATCGAATTCCGAGGTCCCTAGCTCAAGATATGGATTTTTGTTAAAAATTAATAATACTGAAAATCTAATGGTTTTAAGAATTTGGTTAATGTTTGACACTATTGGTATCGGGTTCATATTTTGGTTCCGGAGCCCGATAGAGATTCATTATGATATTTAAGACTTGTTTTCGAAATTCGATGATAAACAAAGTTGATTTGACATGATTCGGACGTCCGGTTGTGAAAATAAGGTTTTAAAGCTTTCTTGAAAATTTCATTCGATTTGGTGCTAAATTCATAGTTCTAGGTGTTATTTTGGCAATTTGATCATGCGAGTAAGTTCGTATGATGTTTTAGGACTTGTGTGCATGTTTGATTTGGATTCCCGAGGGCTCGCGTGAGTTTTGGATAGGCTACGGGATATTTAGAACTTAGAAAATCTGGTTTTAGTGCCTGAGTTGTCATCTGGTGTCTTCTTCTTCGCGTTTGCGAAGGAACTCTCATGAACGTGAAGAGTCAACTAGAGCTGTGTGGAAAATTCTTCTTCGCGAACACAGAGCAATGGGGGCGTTACCCTTCGTGAAGGCGACCAGCTTATCGCGAACGCGACCAGCCTATCGCGAACACGAAGGCCTAGCACCTGACGGAGGGGAAGTGACTAATACTCTTTACGAACGCGGCACATGGCTCTCGAACGCGTAGGCTTGTGGGAATAAGACTTCGTGAATGCGAAGAGTATCTCGCGAATGCATAGGCTAATTGAGTCGCTGCTTCGCGATCACGGCACGCCCTTCACGAACACGAAAAAGGTCTGACACCTGTGACTTAAAACAGAATAGTGACGGGATTTTCCCAAAATTACATAACTCTTTCATTAGAACTCGACCTAGGAGCGATTTTGAAGGAAAAATTCAACACCAAATGATAGGTTTGTACTCTTTAACTCATTTTCTTCCATTTCTAACATCACACATTGAATTCCTAGCCTAATCTTTGTTCTTTCATGGTAGAAAACTATGGATTTAGGAAGAATTAGGAATTTTTTGCAAATTGTGGATTTAGATCTCAGCTTGAGGTCGGATTCCAAAACCAATTGTATATCCAAGCTCAAGGGTGAATGGGTAAATAAATTTTGGTCCGAACTTCGGATTTTGACCAAGCGAGCTAGGGATCGATTTTTGACTTTTTGGGGGAAAGTTTGAGAAATCTAAATTTATGCATTGTAGTTAATTTCTTTAGAAATAATTGATTTTGTTGAGTTAATTATGGCTAGATACGAGTGATTTGGAGGTGGATACTAGAGGAAAAACGGTAATTGAGCATTGAGTGGCCCGCGGAGCGAGGTAAGTGTCATGTCTAACTTTGACTCGAGGGATTAGTGTGAGCACAGGATTTTTGCCTCACGAGAACTACTCCCAAAGAAATCAAAACAAAAAAAAACTGTTTATTTTATTGTGTGCAATTTTGTGAATTTTTGTGGTATTTTCTGTCGATTGGTTACATTTTTGTATGCATGTTTATTCGTTAATTTAATAAGAAAATATTTTAAAAAATTGCATTTAGAATTTGATTTTATAATTTTAAGTTAAATATTAAATTACTTATTTTTATAAAATGAAGAAAACATGAAAAAATAATGCATTTTTGCATTTTTAGAGTTTAATTGTATGATTTGGTATTTAGTTATTTTTGTGATAATTACCATTTAGAATTAATTAATGCTTTAGCATAATTTGGTCAAAGATTAATCTAGGTTTGTGTTTTATTTTATTAGAATTTTTAGAAGTTAAAAGGAAAGGAAATGAATTAAAGAAAATCGGAATTGGGCCAGTTTTAAAGAAAATTCCAAGCCCAAAACGTTTTCCCACACCCGGTCCAATTGACCAAGCTTCACAGACGTCTAAACGACGTCGTTTTAGTCACACTCGATCTGGACTGTTGATTCTATTAGATCAAACGGTCCAGTATATCCCCAGCATCATTAAAACGACGTCGTTTCAGTTTTTTTGATCCAAGCCGTTCATTCCGTTTGATCCAACAATCGTCGATCGCCCCTATACCCCGACCCATATCCACAAAAAAAACACACCAGGTCTCAAGCCTACTCAAACGACTCTGTTTCGTTAAGTAGGTTGATCCAAGCCGTCGATCTTAATTGATCCAACGGCCTGGATAAAATCCCCCAGCTGGTATATATTCCCATACCATACTCCGCACCCTCAGAACCCCCCCTCCTCATCTCTCTCAAACCTCGTCTCTTTCAGAGACGAGGAACCCTAGCAGCCACCCTAAAAACCTCCCACTTTAAGCCGGCGGCGACTACGACGATGACCACCAAAATTACACCCTGAAGCCATTAGACCACCCTCAATCCAAATCCCTTACCCGTTTTGCTCGAATCAGCCCGTAGCTTCTCGAATCTTTAATCGAAGATTTGAGCAAAACTTGAAACTACCCCAACCGGCCCCAAACTCACACCTTGGCACCCCCTGACCTCCCTCGTTACCAAACCACTCTTGGTTTGATTCAAATCTGAACAAAACTGTTCGAACCCAAATCAAACCCTCAAGAACCCTAATGTTGAAATCCATCCAATTAAAATAGAGATTTGGGGTCTAATCGACCTTAATCGGAGTGTTTTCGATTGAGAACACTTCGACTAAGGTCCGTTCGACCTCAAAGTGGTCGAAGTCTGAGCTTGAGCCTTGGTCCGTCTAATTTTAAGTCTCAGAGGTAATTTTTTTTCTTTTCATTTTTGTTCTGTTTGTGTTCTATTAATATCTGGTTACATGTTTAGTTTAACTTATTTGATTGTTCTGATTCACTGTGCATTCTGCCAGTGATTGCTTTGTTACTGCTGGGTTTCAAATTTTTTGTTGGGTTGCTAGTTGATTATCTACACTGTTTCATCGAGTTTCCTGGGTGCCTGCTTGGTTATACTTTTAAAATCTGGTTCCTAGGTTTCTGTCTGCTTGGTTATTGATTTCTGCTGCCGATCGCTGGTCATTTGTTGTTGCTGTTTGTTGTGTATTGCTACTGCTGCCCTGCTGATCACTCATCTTCTTCTTTTGCTTCTAATATCAGGTATTCATCTCCACTTTGAGTGATGTATAGATTCAAATTGAATGAAGCTTAATTGAGGAGAATTTGAAGTGCAAATGTTCACTACTGCTTTAGCTCCCCTCCCTATATTTATTCTGGATGTTTAAATTATGTTAGATTGAACAAGTAGAACTTGTTTAAATTGGTATAATATGGATTGTAATTAGGACTTTAAAATTATTTGGACTGTTACTTTGAATTTTCAGTTTGTGGTAGTTGTTGAGATGTGTATTCGTATATAATTATTCGAACTAGAAGGCTGTAGTATTATAGCACCTGATCTGAAATAATGGGACTGTCGTAACAAAAATTGTCAAGTTGAGTCGAATGCATCTTAGTTTCGTATGAATTGGTTTTATTTCATTGATGTTATCTCAATCCAGTATGAAATTCGAAATAGGTATCAATCAAGTACAAATCTGATTAGGTATTATGTCATAACTTTGCTAATTCACTAGCACATCCAAGTAGTAGTAGTAGAGGTTATTAAAGCTAATATGATTAAGTTATGTTTGTGATAGCCTCCGTGTAATTTGATTTCTGTGTGCATCTCAGTAGCCCCAAAACGTGGAAAAGTCAAAAAGGGCTTAGGATTTAACTGGTATTGGTTTAATAGTCCATTGTTGGACCGTGTGGGCTGCGATGGCTTACATAGATGGCCTCGACCTCATGCCTGTAGCAAATATGTCCAGGCCGTTTGGCCCAGCTCGTTGCTGGACAAATATTGAGGTTTCAACACCTTTAAAGGTTTGGTTCAATTGAAAAATCACGAATTAAAAAGCGCTGGGTTTTAAATAAGGCTCATTGCTTAGGACCTTTGTTTTGTTATGAAAAAAAAGTATATATAGAAAATTATAGTCACTTTTAGGCTTGCTTTTAAATAAATAAAAAAGAGATGAGCCTCGCCAAATCAAATACATAATTATGGGGCCCTCAATAATTGCTTAAATAAAAATACTTAGAAATTCGGAATGGACCGTTTAGCAAATTTCACGGTTTTCCCCAAGGATAAAAAAAACGCATAGTCACTTAAGCACGGATGTTAATAATATTACTTTCTTAAATATGGGTGTACATTTATGTGACTCAAATTCGAATCTCAACGAAGTCGAAATGTGTTAAAAGTCACGGTCGTACTGGTACGACGTGGTTCGAGATACATTTTTCACGACGTTGTAATTCTTGTAAAATAAATAATAAAATATGATAAAAGCAGGTTATTGATAAAAGGGCACATAAAAATAGAACATGTATTAAAATCAAATAAAATCAAATACAACAGTTGAGCGACCGTGCTAGAACCACGGAATCTGGGAATGCCTAACACCTTCTCCTGGGATAACAGAATTCCTTATCCGGATTTCTGGTTCGCAGGCTGTAATACAGAGTCATAATTTCCTCGGTTCGGGATTCAACCGGTGACTTGGGACACCATTAATATCCCAAGTGGTGACTCTAAATTTTAATAATAAATCTCGTTCCGATTGTCCTTTAATTGGAAAAAAAAACTCCTTTACCACGCCCTTCGCGGGGTGCGGTAGCTCGGAAAAAGGAGGTGTGACAGCTCTGGCAACTCTGCTGGGAATTAACTTACTTACCTAGAACCACTGGTTTAGGGTTAGAAATTCGAGCTTATGATAAATTGTTGTATTTTGGCTTTATTATCTGATATTTTCATATGATCTATGCTTAATGTGCAAAATGATGCTTTTTACCGCTTTAATATTATTTGAACTGCACATATAAACTGTGTCGAAACCTTCTCTTCTTGCCTCCAGGGATGTGCTTACTGGTTGAGACTCCCTATTCCATTAGTGTCGTACCCTGAAATAAGAAAGAGGCTCGAAAAGTTTCTAAGCCGGCTGGCCTTTTGGTTCCCGGAAAGGAGCTCCTTCCTCGACTCGAGTTGTCCGCTCGGGTACACAGTCTAGAACACATACTCAGGTTTTGAACTTAGAATAACATGACTTCATGCCGGATCCCTAGTAGGAACGCTTATTTGCATCATGTTGCATTTGACCTAGGGGACTCAACACAGGGGTTGGGTCCGTCTAGGATTGGCAACCTGAAATGAAAAAGACCATCCTGCTGCATCCTGTTTGTTTTACGCAATTATTTGTTTCAGACTTGCATGCTGACCGGCTTTTGAATATTGGGGGAGAAATGACAAATAGTAATAATGATAATAATGTAGAGAGATAACTACTCATTTTTAGGAAGACAAACCACAATGCCCAAGTAGTGTCGAAACTCTGCTGGATTTTTTTTGAGAAAATAAAATAAAATAAAAAATATTTATATAGTTTATTTTGTTTGTCAATGAAAAAGAAAAATAATAAGTTTTTACTTTCAAAATAGTTTGTTTTAGTAAATAGTTTGTTTTACTTCCCACTGAAAAAAAATATACATATATATTTTCAAAAAAATAGTTTGTTTTATTTATAAAATGAAAAAAAAATGTATAGTTCATTCCATTTGCCAATAATAAAAAAAATATGCAGATATAGTTTGTTTTATCGACCCGAACTACGCTCGGTCTGATTCATGCGGGGACATGATACGTAGGCAATCCACATAAGATTCGACCACCATTAAAAAAAAGTAAAAATAAAGGAAAGTTTGAGAAGCACTTAAAAGAAAGGCACAGAAAAAAAAAACTGGAATGACGCATGCAATAAGAATCAAAGACATAGTAGAACTGCCTAGGTGCATTGCATCCCAACGTGCAATAACATATCTGTTAAACTCTGAAAACTAACAAGTTTGTTGTATTCCAGAGATTTTTTTTCAGCAGTTAGCTTGTTAGAGCGTACTGGCCAATTACCATTACCAGACAAGATCAAAAGGTCCAATCCCAAAGATCATGTCTAGTTCAGATAAAAGCGTTGAAGAAGAGAAGTCAGAGATGCAGACAATGAAGGAGGAAATGGATAGGCTAAGACAACAGGTAGCAGAGATGCACCTAGCCTGGGCCGGGGGACAACCATCACCTATCCCTCCCACTACTGCTAACTGTGCATCAGCACAGGCTCCGGAATGCCCGCCCGCTGATCCATCGGCAAGTGCACCAATTTACCAATATTATCAAGGGAAAACCCCTTACACTCCCCAAACTCCACCACCCAAACAACATCTTCCCCCACCAATTACCCCTGTTTTCGTGGCACCTCCACCCGCCATGTTACAAAAATCATCCAGTGAGCCCCTATTTCAGATTCACGACAACCACTGCCACTCTCCTGAACCTACCTTTAGGGCTCCTGAACCTCACTCCTACACCCCTCACTGGGATAACCCGGCAGAACCGAAAAGGCAACTCAGGAATCCGGAGCAGGAGGAAGTCATTCGGAAAGTCAAAAGCCTAGAGCAATCCTTCAGGAATATGCACGGTTTAGGCAACCAAGTTAGTGTTGCCTACAAAGATTTGTGCCCTTTTCCGGATGTCCAGCTGCCCGTGGGGTTCAAAATGCCCAAATTTGATTTGTACGAGGGACATGGCGACCCGGTGGCCCACCTTCGAGGTTTCTGCAATAAAATGAGAGGAGCGGGAGGGAAAGATGAATTATTGATAGCTTATTTCGATCAGAACCTAGGAGGGTCCGCGCTAGAATGGTACACGAGGCAGGATCCCGGCAGGTGGTTTACATGGGATGACCTGGCGCAGGCATTTATTGGCCATTTCCAGTATAACCTCGAAATAGTCCCTGATCGCCTATCATTGGTGAAGCTGGAAAAGAAGCCCGTGGAGAGCTTTAGAGAATTTGGGTTCCGTTGGAGGGAACAAGCAGCAAGAGTGGATCCTCCAATGAGGGAAAACGAAATGGTAGATTACTTCTTGCAAACATTGGAACCAACCTACTTTGGTCACCTAGTGACGTCCGTGGGTAAATCATTCATTGAAGTGATAAAGATAGGAGCCATGATTGAAGAAGGCTTGAAATCTAACAAAATCATGAGTTATTCAGCATTGAAAGCAACAACTCAAGCCATTCATAGTGGCACTGGAGGAGTGCTCGGGAAGAAAAAGAAAGAAGATGTCGCAGCAGTTGAGTCCAGAGCTTGGTTCGGATCTAGAGGCCCTGCACCCCACTATAATCAACCCCAACCCCACCAACAAAATTACTTCCATACTCCATATAGCCACCCACAACATTATTATCCAGCTCTCGATCCTCATTTCTCCGTCCACCATGCCAAAACGTATGTTCAACCTCCCATCCAGGCACCATGGCATGTACCAACCCCACAAAATAACTACCCACCCCCAAGAGCATACAGAAACCCCACTAGTACGGGATTCCGTCCAACCCAAGCTTTCAGAAATGACAGAACACCAAAGCCAAAGACTTTCACTCCCTTGGGAGAGTCTTACACCAGTTTGTTTCATCGATTGAAGCAGGTGGGATTATTGAATCCAGTCGAGGCCAAGTTGCCAAACCCCCCTCTAAGGAATCTTGATCATTCAGTGAGTTGTGAATACTGTTCAGGATGCCCCGGGCATGATACAGAGAAATACTGGAAATTAAAAACAGCTATCCAGGAGCTTATCGACACTCGTTGAATTGAGGTGCAGACCCCGGCGGAACCCAACATCAACCAAAATCCACTCCCAGCCCATCATGAGACCAATATAATCGAATTGGTACATGCAGAAGAGGGGTATGAAAAAACCTCTCAAACCGTAATGATGGTAAGGTCAAGTGGGAGCAGGATGGAAAAGGGACCAAGTAATTACAAGTCACTCATCAATGATAAGGGGGAGCATAATAAACCAGCAGCAACGAAGGAGTCCGCAAGAAAAATACTGGTGAAACCAGGAGAGGTAAAGATAGTTGTACCAGGAGCAACAATCAAACCTGTTCTGATTGTAGAAGGTGCTCGCATAGATCCCATCATCATTAAGCCAGCAATTCAGTTACCAATAGTTAACAACAAAGCTATCCCACGGAATTATGACCGGGTAACAGTGACCTATAAGGGAAAAGAGGTCAAGGAGGAAGTTTGTGAGGCACAGGGGTTAACCCGCTCAGGGAGGTGTTTCGTTCCTGCAGAATTAAGGAAGGCCGGCCCAGAAACAATAAAGAAACCTGTGACCGACGAAGAAGCAGAAGAGTTTTTAAAGAAGATGAAGTTGCATGATTATTCCATCCTAGAGAAGCTCAAGAAAACTCCGGCTCAAATCTCTTTACTGTCATTACTGATCCATTCTGACGAACATCGGCAAGCCTTGATGAAAATCCTGAATGAGGCACATGTACCCGATAAGATCTTCATCAGTCACCTGGAGAAGATCACAAACAGGATATTCGAGGTAAACAGGGTTACCTTCACTGATGACGAGCTACCTGAAGAAGGTACTGAGCACAAAAAAGCCCTTTATCTTACAGTAAAATGCGAGGAGTCTGTGGTTACCCGGGTTTTGGTTGACAACAGATCCAGCGCAAACATCTGTCCTCTTTCTACATTGAACAAACTAAAAGTGGATATCAACAGGGTACGCAAGAACAGCATTTGTGTTTGGGATTTTGACGGAGGAGGTAAAGAATCGGTCGGTGATATAGTGTTGGAGCTGACAATCGGGCCTGTGGAATTCACCATGGAATCCCAAGTGTTAGATATGGTAGTCTCATACAACCTTTTGATAGGACGACCTTGGATTCATGTTGCGAAGGCGGTTCCTTCTACCCTGCACCAGTTGGTCAAGTTTGAGTGGGACCGGCAAGAGATTGTGGTTCATGGAGAAAACAATCTGCATTCTTAGCACGGCACCATTGTACCCTTTGTTGAAGTAGAGGATGGCGTCGGGCCATGGGTATACCAAGTTTGTGACACAGTATCAGTCAAGAAAGTCTCGGAGGGAAATACACTCCAAATACCAAGATAACCTCCGCATATGTCATGGTAGCCTGCGAAATGTTGGGAAATGGCTTTGTGCCCGGTAAGGGTTTGGGTGCATCTCTGCAAGGTATCGTACAGCCAGTGTCCATGCCGGAAAATGTGGGAACTTTCGGTTTGGGATTTGAACCTACAGCGGCGGACATCCGACAAGCTAAGAAGAGTAAGCAGAAGGCATGGGTACTTCCAAAGCCGGTCCCGCACCTCTCCAGATCTTTTATTAAGTCCGGAGCCAGAAGACGTCCAGCAACGATGATTTTCGTTCCTATGGTCAAACCGGATGAGGATTTTTTAAGAAGGTTCGAGAATCTGGTCACTGATGTGAACATGATAGAAGATGGAGAAGGTACTAGTCACGCTGAAATACAATTTGTAGGGCCAAGAACAAAACTGAATAATTGGAAGGCTACTCCTCTCCCCACCCGAAAGGAGTCTTGGTAGTTTGCTTTGATTTTCCTTCAAGTTTGTTTGGGATTATTTCAGGGTTGTAATCCAGTT